>JAQMYK010000023.1:13645437-13659916 GCA_030014345.1 Clarias buthupogon | reverse complement strand
AGAGAGACAGAGAGAGAGAGAGAGAGAGAGAGAGAGAGAGAGAGAGAGAGAGAGAGAGAGAGAGAGAGAGAGAGAGATGGACACAAAGGTCATTCATGTTCACAAAAAAACTCTTACGATTCACTTCCCACACCAGTATGCATTCTCTTTCACACATCTGGTGATTACAGAAGTGAGTAGCGAAGGTGTGGAGTGCGGTCCAGCCACCTGTCTTACCTCCAGTGGTGACCTCCTCGAGTGGGACGCTCTGCTTCTTCTTCCTTCCAAACTTGTCCTTTACCGAGTGTCGTAAGAGCAGCCAGAACGTCAGCGTGAACAGCAGCTGAGGAAGAGATGATGCAAGAAACATGTCTTATATGGTTACATGGTGTAGGAAACATCTGTTACATCAGATTTACCAGCACTTACTTTCTACATGAATGAGTATCTTTATTTAAAACACCGATAAGACCAAACATTTGGGCCTGAACACTAATGGCTTTAAAAGTTACTATTGTTCAGACTGAACAAAGTTTGAAAATGCTCACTCTGGCAGTTTTGCCAAAACAGTTTAAAGAATCAGAGGATGTCGAAGATTTAATTTGAAAAGCTGAGTTAGTAAGGAATCTGTCAAAGGCAGGTGTTAAAAATTATGAGTCATGAAATAAAAAAGATAATCAGGTTACAGTCCACGAGTGCAACGTTGGTTTTGCAGTGAAAGGGGTAGAGGTGTGAATGTTTGAGGGTGTTTGCTCATTTGCATATTTATAGAATCTAAATGGCTTCTTGTGGAGAAAAGTGTAGGTTCCTCTTGTTCCTTTTTATTCTACTTACTGTATATTTTACATCCTTCAGGTTTAGATTTTTGATGAAACAAGCATCCTACACCCTGGCAGTTTGATTGGCACACAATAAACAGTGTTTAATGGGCAGACTTTTTTTTTTGTTTTTTTTGTGGTACTCCATCTCCATCAGACACGCATGAATGTGTGTACAGTATATGGTTACTACTAACAGTACCTCCTGTTCATGTGTATGATTCATTCCTGATGAAAATCATCACAGTGTAGTGAACTGTTTCTCATAAGCTCTCACCAAGGCTCCCAGGCGCAGACAGGGATAAGGCGCTCGGTCAAGTCCCATCTGTCTCAGGCTCATGGAGCCCAAGTGCTTTGGCAGTTCAGGCTCCAGGTCCATGGCCCAGATATATTGCAGGCAGCAGAGGCCAATGCCATACAGCAGGATGAAGGGAGAGCAGAGCATGGCGAAGTGGCGGCGTGCTCGCAGCATCCAGATCAGGCACGCCCATAGGAGCAGCACAAACGTCAACCAGCTGTGGTAGGTGATACTCCATACCTGCATACATATTTATATATCCATGACATCATGAGGCAGATAATCAGATTTTTAGTGTGCATGTAACACTAATATGTAGAGTAACCCATGATAAACGTAAAATTTTTAGATATAAATAGATTAAAAGTCATGTTTGTTTAATAAAAAAATAAATAAATAAATACATATATATATGTATATATATATATATGTATTTATTTATTTTTTTATTAAAATATATATAGTATCATGTTTTATTTGCGAGACTGATTAAAAAAAAGAAAAGCGATGAGCATGTTACCATCATGGCGATGAGAGCACAGATGTAACTCTGCTGCATGATCATCCTCCCTGCTAATCGTACTGGACTGTCTTGCTGTTGCTGCTGCTGTGCTGTCTCTGTGCTGGGATCTGACACACACACAAACACACACACAAATACATACTGTATATAAACACACACGTACTGTAAACACACAAACACGCACATAAACACACACGTACACACACACGCGTACACACACACACGCGTACACACACACACGCGTACACACACACACGCGTACACACACACACGCGTACACACACACAAGCAATTTCCCTCTGGGACTAATAAAGTTCTTTGAATCTTGAATACACACACATAAACACACATACATATACACACATATATATATACATACACACAAACACACACACACACACACACACACACAAACATATACACATACACACACGCATACACACACATACTGTACATGTACTGTATACACGCACACACACACACACACACACACACACACACACACACACACACACATGTATTTCATGACCTTAAATTTACACAAAAACTATAAAAGAACTCAACTTTATTTCAAGTACATTTGTTCTAAGAAGGTTTCATTCTATTCTACTGAACATTTTATTCTAAGAAACTCCTAATCAGTGACCTCATGTTACACTGGGTATAAATATGAGGTGATACAGAAGCCTGTATTTATTTATCAGTGTGAGAAACAGAATATACATATTATCCCTAGAAAAGGAGAAAAATGTGTGTTGTTCTTTAAAAATGCCTAAACAGCACAACTGTACACATGAAATTGAGCTTATTGTCCAACCCTAGAACAATAATTAAAAAGTTTATGGTAAAAAACAAAACTTAGATTTTAAAAATGAAACATTTGTGGTGCTATAGTACACAAGGCACTAAATGTAGGGGTGGCAATAATAGAGACATTTTCATATAAATTTTTTTTGTTTTGTTTAGAATAATCTGACGTCAGCTAAATGAGATTTCTTTCAAGACAAGCCATTTGTCACTCATCGTCAAAACCGATGAAAGTGTCCTTGTGTGTCAAAGCGCATCTGTGTATGTGTTACCATCACTAGTCACGCAAACACACTCCCATACACACCGTCGAATCTCTGATTGGTGGAAACACACAGATTTACCTGGGTCGTGCTGATGAGAACCGTTTGTACTGTGTGCTTTGGCATCGTTGGGGTCGGTTTCCTGTCTAGCACTTTCACCTTCAGCCAGCAGCATTCGCTGGAAATGAAATTAAATACAGATCATTCACACAAACACAACATAAAGCATCGATATTAGATATTCATCCAAAGTTGCAATAATTACAGAAATGAAATGAGCTTTCCAAGCTTTTCCATTCTTCTTCTATAACGTTCTAGTTAAAAAGCAATTAACAAACAAACATCTGGGCAGATCATTCAGCAGTCAGAGTAAAGCAGGTATATTCTATTTTATTAAATTCTATGCAAACTCCATGCACACAGACAGTGAGGCGGGAATCGAACTCGGACCCTGGAGGTGCAAAGCGACAGCGCTGACCACAAAGCCACCGTGCCACTGTCAAAAATATCTACAGCTTTTCATTTAAGATTAAAACAAAGCAAACATAAGATTATTCTAAGCCTATTCCTTTGATCTAATCTGTGAATCCGGGTGTAAATGCAGTGTACATGGTTTGTACAGGGCCAGAACTCTGCCTTTTTATAAGAAGATAAAAAGTCTAATTGTTTTTATTTAACAATTAATAATTTAATCTAATCTTTGGTCTAAATCAAAGAGCTCCTCCCCTCCCGCTTCTGATTGGCTGATATCAATGACATCAAGACAAACACAAACTCTGAATTGATATGTATGAAACAATATGTCTTGTAACCATGACAACAACCTGGATTTCATCCTCATCTTGTCCTAGTGCATGTAAACACATCCTCCACCTGCAGTAGGTTTTATCCTTTGTAGCCAGTCTAGAATATGACAGAATGCGATACTGCATTCCTGCTGGAGGTTTTATTAAAAGATCAGTTATTCCTGCATCAAACAAAATGCAGAGTTTTACCCTGATCCAGGGTTGTGTAGGAAATATAAACCCAAGCTAGATTATTTTATGCTGTAGTGTACAGTGGATAGTAAAGCGCTTCTGATGATGTTTACTCCAGCAGTACGGTTGACGGTCGATTTGTTAAAACTTGTGCATTTGTTGCAATCTTGAACCAGATCCTCTGATTGCTCTTTTTGGTATCACTGGGGAGGAAGATAAGCGTCTAACTCCAGCTAAACAGCGTTTATTATCTTTTGCCACACTCCTGGCCCGGCGTTCTCTTTTATTCAAGTGGAAGGATGCCACGTCACCCACTCACGCCCAGTGGCTCAGAGACATTATAACCTGTTTGTCCCTGGAGAAGATTCACTACTCAATCCGTTATTCAGACTTGAAATTTCAACAGGTGTGGGGGCCCTTCCTTCGCTTTGTTCGTTTGATTCCCTTCTTATTTAATTGTTTGTTTGTTTTCTTTTCCCTTTTTTTGCACGCAGAACCAAAAAACTTCCAGCTTCATGTTCTTTTTGTTATGCCTGGCGTTTCTTATACATTTAAAGCTGGCTTGGAGTCAGGGAGGGGTGGGGTGGGTGCTATAGGGGTTTATACACAAGTGGGTTATAAAATCTGTATTGAAACATTACATGTTTACCCTGTAATATCCCTGTTTAAAATCAATAAAAATATTGTTGAGTAAAAAAAAAACAAAACTTGTGCATTTGTATTCACACTTTAGTAAGAGAACGTGTTAAATGGGTTAGCCAGTCCTACAATGTTCGTGGACCCACCTTAGTGTCATCTTCAGGGGTTTTTCCGCCCGCCCGCCATGCCACTAGCTCCACCTCCTCTCCCACGCCCTCCTTCTGTAAGACAGCACATCATACACTAATCAGCACCAGGTCTAAAGTAAAACACTGATTGTGATTCAGTTTTGAAAAAGGGTGCAAGAACCTTTTCTTGGTGAACATGAGTGCTGATCTTCAGGACGGTTACTACAGAGACGTAGAGAAGAAACAGGATGCCTGGATTGACGAACACGGGCCAATCATGCTTTGTGTTGAATATGAGGTCATCGGTGTGGGAGGAGCAATTAAAAGGGCTAACGATATCCTTTAGGCCAAAAAGCCTAGAGAAAAATAGAAGCTTCAGGTTAGGATGATGGCAAGAGAGAAAACCAGGGAGAGAAATTCAGTATGTGTGTGTGTATATGTGTTTGTGTGAGCGCAAATATAATTGGGTGCGTATCCATTTCTAAACTTTATTCCTGAGAGCTCTGCCTGTGGCTTAGAACCCTGACAGCTAGGGAACTTCCTCCCAACAGAACTTCACTTCCTGTCAATTCCTGTTTTCTTCACTCGCACCACGAAGAAGAAAAAAAATAAAAAATCAACGATCCGGAACACTCCCAGCCAAAAGCGTTCAACCCTGCACCCACTCTCACTTATATACAACACGTCATCCTACATTCATCACACCTTACCTCTTTATTCCCAAACTTCTCACATTCTCATAACACACACACACACACACACACACACACATACACATCTTATCTGTTTGAATTATGAGTGGCAGAACGTAGGTGACAACAGGAAGCCGGGGGAGATTTTATTTACTTGTTGTTTTTTTAATGCTCTTCTGTGCAATAAAAGAAAGAAAATAGGAATTCACTCGAATCATTTTCTCAAAACATGCTGTACATAACACACAACATATCCAACACCAACAGCATCGACAATGAAATAAAGCTTTTATTTCATTTCAACTAAATACGTAATATACTATAATAATTATTATTTTTATTTCTCATTAATAGAACTGACCTGAAAGAAGCATCAGACAGAAAAACAAGGCTGCAAGTTGTAATCCCCAAAATCTGGCCCCTCTCCCAACTCAAAATTACTTGGCAGGAATCTTTTCACCTTCACTTTAAGAAAGTGACACTAAATCAACACATGGCACTGCATGTAAATTAAGTAGCATAGCTTACCTTTAAATAAGTTATACAGTATCAACAAATATTTGCTGACGATCAATTAACATAAACACTTTTTTTTTTTTTTTTTTTTTTTTACTTGTAAGACATCTTAGCTTGTGACTGTCCAATGATGAACTGACCTTTTTTCTGACCCAATTCCGAGTTCAAACCTTACAACATTCGTCATTCTGAGCTACGACCTTCCTGCATATGAGGCATTGTAATTTTTAAACCACATGATTTTAGCATGTGGGTATCATGTAATTAAGGGAAAAACATGTTTAGAAAACTGTGTACCTACTAAAACTGTGAATCATGGGTAGACCGTCAATGACATTTTTGAGCATTAAGATTGTTCATTTAAATAATTTCAATTCATGCACTAATGTTTGTTTGATTTGTCTTAATTTTGTCATTTGAAATGCTGAGTAACTTGTGCCAATCTACTGTGCCACACTCCCATCCAGTAGGTGGTAGTATTGCACCAACTGCACTTATAAGAATAAGATGTGATACTCTCCAAAACATAGAAGATGGAAGCGGTTTGTTTGTGAATTTTAGACAATTTAACACTTGAAAGTTATCAGAAATTCAGTTCTGAATCAGAAACTGAGCCATTGATTCAATTTACATGATGAACCCATATGCTGAAATCATGGCTTTAAAAAATTACAAAATCTCGTGAGCGGGAAAGTCGTAGCTCAGAATGGCAAATGATGTACAGTAGGGTTTGAGCTACAGAATCGAGGAATAAAAAATAAAAAAAACACATTTTTTTGTTCATCATTGGATAGTCACAAGCTAAGACGTCTTAAAGACGGTTAAAAATTCTTTATGTTGATTGATGCAAAGCAAATATTTGTTAATACTGTATAACTTGTGATACTGTATAACTTATTTAAAAGTAAGCTGTGCTACTTAATTTACATGCAATGCCGTGTGAAGTTGTGTTGATTTAATGTCACTTCCTTAAGGTGGAGGTGAGAAGACTCCTGCCAAGTAATTTTGAGTTGAGAGAGGGTGAGATTTTGGGTATCACAAGCTACAGGCTCTAGTCAAAAGCTGCAGCTCCAGTGCCTGCATGAACCTCATTTAACATAATTTAGCTTTGTAATGTTTTAATGAAACAACTAAAGTACAGTTAAATACACTCAGTACGGATTAGCGAGACGGTCCCAAAAATAAAAAATCAAACACACAGACGAGTAAATGTGTTGTATAGTGTAGTGTGTGTGGAGTTAAAATGTACCTGGCCCACAGACTGCCTGGGATGAGGAAGCTCTGTGCCACCGTACTCTGGTACAAGTACAAACACACCAAGTGCCCCGCTGTGAACAGTCCCACCATCACACACAGCGCGTTGAAGCCAAGGTGGCTGATGGGAAGGTGGCAGGCCCACCAGGTACACAAAAAGATAAAGAGCAGGAAGTAGACGGAGGAAAAAGCCGAAGGCAACGTGATACCTGTGCAGAACATCACACGCCGATGAATTTATATTTTTCAAGCAAACAGCAGTTTATCCATTTTAAACATGGATATACAGGAAAAAAGAATAATCTTCTTTAAGTAAGCAGTTGAAGCGGATTATTACAAAAATTTGTTTATTCTAATTTGAAACTTCAAAAGACATGCATCAAAGGTAAACATTTGTCACATGTAAAATGGAACACAAACAAAGAGGAATGATTAAATATTATGTGTCTGATGTTTGTTTTCCACAAAAGTGGTGACAGAGAGATGTTAAAATGTAGTAGAGAATGTATAATACGAGGGGCATTCAAGTCAAACTGGGACTTATGAAATTTCTTATGAATTAAGGCATAATACTGGCTGATATACAGTATAAGATTCTAAGCTGCAGTAAAACATTTGAACAGAGACGTACGCGAACGTATTAAAGCAGGCTGTACGTCAGTGAATGACGATCCCGGCCGAGGTGGGTCGGAGCCCACTGCAGACGTTTCAGTGAACATTTAGCGAGTGGGACGCCTGATCCATGAATATGTGTTGCTAAACCTAGTGTGTTGCTTCTCACCTGCCAGCCCCAGCAGGGTGACCGCCAGCACTCTGCCCATGTTGTGGAGAAAGCGCTGAGCCGTAGCTCTGATATGAGCGCACAGCTGAGCCGGTCCTCTGGTCTTTTCCTCCTTCCTGTCCTCTTCCTTCTCCCCCTCACCTTCATCATCATCTTCATCCTCCTCGGTCTCTTCTTCCTCGTCTGTTTGGGTCTCCTGGAATGACACATTGGTGTAGAATTCAGGAAGGAGTCTCCAGTATTAGTGCTTATTAACAGTCATGTGTAAAGGTGTTCTTTTAAGCTCTGAGACACTGAAAGGTCAGCTCTTGCCAAGGTGAAGGTCACATAACAAGCTGTATTTCTTTCCCTAATTGCTTTTACTTAAAATGCAACATTTAAGGAAATTATGTGGATTGTTTTAATAAAATAGCACATCCTGTTCTCGTACCTTACTTACTGTAATGACTTTTATTAATCCTAAAAGAAAAAAAAAGCAAAGGCTATAGAGATTCTGTGTTAGCGTCTGATCTGATGTAAAACCGAATCAATCGCCATTTTGTCTGGTGATCTGTCTGCGGTTTTACAACGCTAAAAAATGCTTTCACTCGATAATAGTTTAATGTTAAATCATACTGTACCTGATGAGATCGCTGTAAATATCACCATGTTGTATATCTGCCACTCCAACATCCTCAAACAGCTGAAGCTTGATAAAAACCAGTAATATCTAATGACTGGAGTTTCTCAACATACTCCGTTATCTCACTTCTCATCATGTGTACAGTAAAATCCCTGGGAGTAAATTTATCCAGCGGGCATGACTGACAGACATAATGGCTTGAGTGATTCTGCATCATGTGACTGCAAAAGCCTTACAAAACATGCACTGATGCTGCTCTTGGCTGCTCTTGTGTACCTGGAATTAGCTAGAAGTTCAACAGATCAGACTGTAAGGTTCATTTAATTAAAACTAGTTTATATTTTGTATTTGAATTTAAAAATGGATTCAATATAACCAGGATATACAGTAACACCTCGATCTGCCACTGCATATGAACTTTTGAAATTAATCAGCAGTTTTGTTCCTGTTATCATTTTAAGGATTTTTCTTGTTCTTGATTTAGTTTCTTTTTCCCCTTAATTTTTCATTAATGAAGTCGTACCCAATTCCCACTCATCTTTCAGGGCACTTCACATCAGCTACAACGACCAACCAGGCAGGGTTAACTGCCCATGCTTGGCTACCGCTGCTGTGAGTAATGTGGGAGAGGAAGTATGCGACCCTGCTCCACTGTACAGATGGCTGTAGCACCACCTAGGGATCAAACTCCTGATCTCTGTATGATGGGGCAAATACTTTTAAGTAGTGCAAATTGGATTTGGTGCTATATAATTTGAATTCTGCTCTGCAGTGTATGAAGGTCAGCGGTTCAAGCCAAGGCTCCACCAAGATGGCGCTGTTGGGCCAATTACGGGTGCTGTACAATGGCTGACCCTGCGCTCTGACCCCAGCCTACTCAAAACTGGGATACGCAAAGAACAAAGAATTTCACTGTGTATTAATGTATATATGACGAATTGGTGTGTTCGTCATTATAAATAGTGGCACCAATAAGAGTGCACCACAAAATATGGTACAGCCTATTCATCACTATGCTGTTGTTGTTGTTGGTCTTTCGGCTGCTCCCGGCAAGGGGTCGCCACAGCGGAATATCCGGTCCGCACAACAACTTGGCACAGGTTTTACGCCGGATGCCCTTCCTGACGCAACCCTCCCATTTTATCCGGGCTTGGGACCGACACTGCATCCAGTGGTTGGGGGGGTTTGGGCACTGGCTGGAAATCGAACCCGGGCCTTCCGCATGGCAGGCGAAACACCTACCACTGAGCTTAATATAGAAAATGATCTAATCCAGGCGTATTTAACCGACATAAGCAGATACGCCACTAATGTGACCAGAGTTACCTTGACTGTTAATGAATTCAAAAGGATCATCTTTTCTTTTCACAATTAACTTTCCTTTCTGATTTCTCCTAGCTCTCTCTAAGCTCACTCTCTGGTTTGATGATTAAAAATGTGAGTTGATGAACTTACACAGAGGATTCACAACAGGAGCTGCACTGGTTCGTGTTTAGATAACTAAACTGGATTAAAAACCCTTTCAGGCTCAAATTAAGTTTTAGTAGCAGGTAGTTAGTTTTTAACTGTTGCAAATCAGCAATGCCTGCCTTGAGAGGATTAACAACGGTGCTGAAATACTTTCCTGACCCTCCAACTGATGGTCTAGTACCCACGCATCAGTGTGAGACGGCTACAACATCATAACCCCGGAGTGTCAGGAGCTGGTGATGAGGAACCACGTTGATTTTGGCGTGGTCACTGAAGAATCACTCAGCTGTCAATAAACATAGATTCGCTTCTTTTTCTCCTTTCGGCGGCTAGCGTTATAGGTCGCCAGAGTGGACCATTTGTCTCCATCTAACCCTGCCTTCCACATCCTTCTTTGTCAGTCCAAACTCCTGCATGTTCTCCATCACCACATCCATAAACCTCCTTTTGGGCCTTCCTCTTCTCCTCCAGCCTGTTAGCTCCATCTCTAACATTGTCCTCCTGATATACCCCACATCCCTCTTCTGCGCATGTCCAAACCACCTTAATCTGGCTCCTTTAACTATGTCCTACCTGCACTGTCCCTCTAATATACTCATTCCTAATCAAGTCCGTTCTTGACACTTCTGAAGCAAATTACAGCATCTTCAGCTCTGCTTCCTGTCTTTTCATCAGGGACGTCTCCAAAACGTACAACATTGCTGATTTCACTACCGTCCTGTACGCTTTTCCTTTCTGTCACGGATCACTCCTGCTACTCTTCTCCATCCATTCCACACTTCCTACACCTTGCCTCGGACAGTTGACCCTAAATATGTAAACCTCAAATCCTCAACCCTTCCTACCTCTACTCCTTGCAACTGCACCTTTCCCACACTCCTCTCTTGAGCCGGTATACAATCTAACCATCAACTTGTCCATGGACCCACCAGTCAGTCTCTGCAATACTACTGTAGAAACCTGTATTGGTCACAATCTTAGCACCTTAACCACAAAGCCACCACAAAGCCTCATTTAATAAAGCCCTATTGTTACAGTTAGCTTGGATGCCTTTGATGGGAAAGTGCGGTAGAAAACTGACAAGAAAAAGAAAGACACTGCTATAAATCAGTAAACAGGACTGAGCGTGTGTTTGCTCTTAAGGCAGTGGCTTGGCATGTTTGCACATCACGGCTACATTACATGATGGAATGAGTTTAGTACACACAGCGTGTGGCGTGCCTCAGGGCTCGATCATCTAGCTCTACACTTTAGAACAGAACTGTGCTTGTTACAGATGGTAAAGGAATTGAGCAAAAAAAAAAATATCTTGGACAAATAAGCTAAAAAAAAGGAAGAAGAAGAAGAAGAAGAAGAAGAAGGAATTTGGAGATCAGTCATAATGTGGAATGTTTTATCCATTTCAGCGTTACTCAATACGGTCTGTCTGCACATTGAACAACAAAGGTGGCAAAAGAAAAAAAAAATAAAAGTGCCATTCTCTTAGGATTAAATAAAATAAAATAAAAAATACTACTTCATTATCTAAAGTAATAAAAATGCTCACATAAATAGATACAGAAATACACTGCTGACCCTGGCACACTTTTCTATGAACAATATATCCAAGATCTAGAATATGGATATGGAATGAATGAATAAATATGTATAACTCTTTAACCTGACCTTATCGTCTTGACAGCAATCATTAGATGACTTTGAGCACCAGAGACCAAAGCCTGACGTGTGTGTGTGTGTGTGTGTGCGTGTGTGTGATGTACGAGGCCAATGACACACCCACTGGTCAAATACGTACTGTACAGCAGCTACTTAAATCTCATGTCCCAGATCCTCAAGGTCCACGAGTGTTAAAGGAAACTAATCTGTATTTGTTTTCACGAGTGTTTTTCTTGCCTGCTGTCTCCTCACAACACACACACAATAATTCACACATCATCATAATAAGATGTGTGTGCATGTGTGTGTGTGTGTAGTGTGTTGTGTTTCCCCTAATCAAGCACTCAGATGCCACATACTGTACACGAGTTTGAATATGAGCAGTGTTAATCTGTTAAACTCGTGAAGCAGTTCAATCAAGCAGGAAGCTTTCCAGATCTTGAGCGAGACCAATTCAAAGAATTTTCCATCTACTTTCATATATAGCTGCATTAAGGCTATGGCGATATTGTACAGTGATACTTTTTTGTATTTTTTTTAATGAAGTTGTGAGGAATACAGTAGTTCCCCAGGCTTCCTAAAATATTTTTTGCCAAGTGTTTGTCTCTCATTTACAGTCCAGTCCTGGCGTCTTTTTTCTTGTTTAGCCACACAGGGATCTTTAAATGATTCAAACAATCTAATGTAAGGCATGAACCAGTGAGAAACAGGTGCAGATGATGACAGACGATCGGGCCTGTGATGTATACAGTATACTGGTGATACTGAATGCTGAGTGGTTGGAACAGATGAGAGGGGAAATGAGGCTGCTGCTGAGGTTGAAAACTAATTTGTTTGCATTTGTTTAATTTGCATAATTTGTATGCGGATTGGATGGTCTAGACGTGAGCAGCCGAAAGAAAGTTTATATAGAAAGTAATATACAGTAGGCACAGTGATTAGCACCATGGCCTCACACCTCAAGGGTCGAGGGTTTGATTCCTGCCTCGTGTCTGTCTGTGTGTGTGGAGTTTGAATGTTATCCCTGGCTTTCTCTGGGTACTCTGGTTTTCTCCCACATTTCAAAAACAAGCAGATTAGGTTAAATGGCATTCTTGAATTCTCTGTAGTGTGTGTGTGTGTGTGTGTGTGTGTGTGTGTGTGTCGTTGATGGATGGGCAACCTGTCCAGGTTGTACACCGTCTTGTGGCATAAGTCTCCTGAGACAGGCTCTAGGTGCCCATATAAAGCAGTACAGAAGATGAATGAATGAAGAAATGTGAAGACACAGTACTGCATATCGTAGACAAAAAAAGAAGTTCAGCGAGAGAGAGAGAGAGAGAGAGAGAGAGAGAATAAGCAAGTCATCCAGATTTAAGCAGCACAACAAAATCCACAATACCACATGTAGTGAACAGTGCTGGTTCAATAGTGAAGCCTCTGGTTTACTGATCAGAAGGTCGATACTAAAAACCCCAGCATCTCCAATTTGCCACTGTTGGATGCTTGAGCAAGGCCCTTAACCATCTCTGCAGCAGGGGGCGCTGTATCATGGCTGACCCGCTGCTCAGACCCCAACTTCCTAACAATCTACTGTAGGATATGTGAAAAATAAATACGCTGTGCAGGAATATAAAAGCTTTCTTCTGGAAGTAGCACTGTATAGTAAGGATTATATTATAACCCTGCAATATGGTTAAAAACTCCATTACTGCATTATTCTGCCCAGTTACTTAGTGCTGTATCTAGGAAATGTTTGTTTCAAGGAAAAGCGGCCCATCAACCTAACTAAGAGTAATCAGAGAAACACTGGTGGAGACGTGTGGCTTTAGGTTTAGTCTGATCTCTCCAACTTGGGACTAAAGCAAAATCTTCTGCATCACAAGAGCTCAAGTATGTCTGAGGGGTAAAAGCTCTCACTTAAAGGCTGAGTTGTGGCTTTAACCATATGAGTTACAAGCACAGAACCTGAACATTCACCAGAAAAACATTCTAAACAAGAATTTCATCACTTACAAGACGGTCGTGACCTTTTTAATGGAAACACGTCAACGTAACATCAAGTCCCAGCTTTCACCAAGTCGAGTAATTACAAGATGAAGAAGTGATGCTTTTTGTCTGAAGATTGCAATTATCACAATTATGTCACACACACACATCTAATATATCCCACTTATTTTCACATTTTCTAGGTAAAAGTCTTCTCCATGTTTAACAAGTTTCCCGGGTGTATTATACGTTTATTTACTGTATATGTATCATATGGATTTATTTCACACCAGACATCATCCTGGTGTCTACACCATCCTGCCCTGACTGATCTGCTTGCTATAACTGTGAATTCAATTTCCTCATGGTTTGTTTAGTGCCATTCGCTGCATCCTGGTGTTTGTCTTCAACATTAACTTTAGCTCTTGACCTGGATCCCCTTGTCCTGGCTGAACAAGCAGGCGTGCTCCTAATAAAGCCCACGCATGGATTAACCGGGGTTTGGGCGGAGTCCGCTCCTGCCAAGATGGTGATGACGAGAGCTACAGTTCTTCAAAACTGCTCTTCAGAAAAACCTTTGGGTGACGTCACGGAGGGTTTGTCCAGGACACACAGTAGTAGCAGCTAACCATCACTGAGAATAAATCTACAACAAGTTATGCAGACATAATGTATACTGGTGGATCAGTGTCATGCCATGCGAACGATCCGGGTTCGATTATCAGCTGCTGGATGCAGTGCCCGGATAAAATGCCTGGATAAAGCCCGGATAAAATGGGAGGGTTGTGTCAGTAAGGGGATCCAACGTAAAAACCTGTGCCAAGTTGACGGGATCAGCCGCAAGACAAACAACAACAATGAATGAAGTAAAATCTAATTAAATTAAATAAATAATCAGGAAATTCGGAGAAACCCGAACTCAGGCTCTATCACTGAATTTAGCTACTCAGTTTTATACTCTGTATTGTTTGATCCTAAAAAATATATATACATACACTACCGTTCAAAAGATTTAGAACACTTGCAAATGTCTTTGTTTTTGTTTAGTGATTTATTTTCTACATTCTACAACAATACTGGGGATTTCA
>JAQMYK010000023.1:13621092-13632536 GCA_030014345.1 Clarias buthupogon | reverse complement strand
TCATTTAACTATTTCCGTAACATGGCTTCTGGGTTGCTTTATTTCATGGTCGCTGTGCAGCAGTGTAGCGTTACTGAAAGTTCATTAGTTAGTTTTAGACAATATAAACCTCTCACATCCTCCGCTGCTTCTCTGTGCTGCATTATTCATTTTCTAAAACTTTTTTTTTTCCCGAACGCTGAAATGAATGCATGCTAATTTTGGCACTGCTACCCCACGCGGCTCCATGCTGGTCTAATTGCGCGCCGCTGCTGTAATTACCGGCATGTTCTGGACCCTGCGGCTGGACCCTATTTTAAGAGACAAGAGGGAACATGGTGCTACATAGCACTGAGGTAATAAAATTATCAAGTCTCCAATAAAGCTTGTGCAAGATGTTTCCTCTGATTAGTAAACACGGGTAACAGTTAACCGTGACGATTTCATATACGTGAGAAAGAATGACAGAGCAGATCAGAGTTTGGGGTTTTGTTCAAGGATCTTACTGTAGCATCCAACTATTAGCTTTAACAAATCAGACAAAATGGCAAGAGAGAGTCCAAACACATAAGATTTTCCCGCCAGGCTTCCACTGTTATACCCCTATCTCACCGATGCGGCTTCGCGCGGTGGCCGTAAGTACAGTTCATCGTGATTCACATAAGTTTTGGCGCTGGGATTTCGTTTCCATCTTTCCGTGTGAAAAATTCAACACTTAATTTTTTTTTTGTCTGTCCTCACGGAAGCTCGCAGACCTTAAACAACTTCGCGGAACGTCGGGCGGTCACTCACGGTCTCACCGCGAGGTGAGATAGGGGTATTATCTTTCAAGCTTTAGACCTTATGAAGGAAGTAACACCAGACATGAAGCTCATGTGCACTTGTGTAAATTCAGGCATTTGACAGATGCTCTTATCCAGAGCAACTTACATAAGTGCTTTGAAGCATCCATCATTAAATATTTTCTTACACTAACTAAAAGTACACACAGTAATCACACACTGTTGGGAAGGGTTTTGTTTTTTTACCCCAATCCCTAAGAGACAGACAGGTCATCAGTCGTTGATTAAAGATTGCCAGTGGTTCGACTATATGGACATCTAGAGGAAGTTTATTCCACCAGCTAGGAGTCAGGAGAGAAAACAGTCCAGATGCACGTCTTCCTCGATCTCAGAGATGGTGCGACCAGCTGGAACATGGTGCGGTGCAAGGTGTGGGGTGTGATAAGTGACTTAAGGTAAATGGGTGCTGATATGTTTTTGGCTTTGATGCAGGCAGCGACAGAAGGTTACCGGAGGGAGTGAAGAAGAGGGATGGTGTGGGAGAACTTGTAGGAAGGTTGTAACATGCCATGCAGCTGCATTCTGAGTTCTAAAGAAGAACTCGAAGAGAGCGAGTAACGTTAGAAATGTGATGGAAAAAAAAGACAGATGATGGTCCAGAGTTACCCTAGAAGACCGAATGGTTGTCCAGAGAGATAAGATCCTGACGGGGATAAATCACCTGGGATTAACAGCGGTTTGGTTTTGATATGATTAGGACACAGTAGTGACTGACCAGTTAAGTTCCTGTGACCATGACCAGAAGGTTGTCAGGTTGAAATCCCATCCCAAACTCTTTGAGATTCAACTAGACTCCACTTTTCTTTTACGAGGCTGCAGCTAGATGTCACTCGAGTTTGCACTTGGTGGAATTTTCTCCGTGGTCTGCATCTCTGACTCAGAGTCTGTACCGTGTGTGTGGGTCAGGGCTAACACTTAGTCGCTGAGGAACTTGTACGGAAAGGTTTTCCGGCTCTTTATTTACCTTTCCCGTTTTCCATTTCTAACAGACGACCTGCCTGACTTCACATTTCATTTGCACGAGGACTCAGAGGTTCCCAGATTGGTTTATTCAGGCTGTGAACATTGTTTTAACGGGACGCGAAGCTCGGCCGCACCTGACACGAGTGCGCTTCTGTAGTGATGGGGAGCTGTAATAGGACGCTGCCCGGACTCAGTGGAAAGAGCAACAAGCAGCCACGGCAAACAGGGTGTTGGGTTTATGCAGCGCCGCAGGACGCCGACAGCTAGCACAGCCACACACACACTCACACACGCAGCATTTTTAAGGTTTGAATTCCTTTCACTGTGACTTTTTCAAACCTCGCATCCCCAAAACAAGCCTCCTTTGCTATAAGTCCACAAAGTTACTATACTATGAGATTTTTTTTTTTTTTTTAGAACAAATGCCTCATAAACTAAATCATGACCCAGGAGACTACCTTCAGATGTTTTCCTTCACGAGTACTAGGAAGACACAGGAAAACAGTCATGTTAGGTTGCGTTAAGCAAACTGAATGGCTGTAATTCAGCTGGGCACACGCTGTTTGTTTTTCCAGGAACCAGAATAAAACGCAGGGTGTTTCTACAAGGAGAGCTCTTACAAAGAGAACCGGCCCTGCTGAGACAGCCAGCCCTGTAAGACGAGTGTTACTATTCAAATGGACATTAATGTTTGGGAGGAAAAATAAATGGATGTTTTCCAAAGAGTGATATTTTAATAGAAAACTAGGCCAGTAATTCTCCTTGCTCAAATTCACAGAGTAAATACGCCTGGCCTTCGATGAACATGGCTTAGTATTTGCTAGAAGATTGCACTGATTTACACAAACCTAACACACATCAGAGATATAATGATGTCATGATATAATGATAGTATTCTCTGATTTGGTTTGTCCTGGATTCAGATTGACTAATTTAAGTTACACCTTAATGAAATTACTTAGGTACACCTTAAGGCGGTGGTGTAGTGGTTAGCACCGTCACCTTGCACCTCCAGGGTCCGGGTTGGTGGGTTTCCTCCGGGTACTCCGGTTTCCTCCCACAGTCCAAAGATATGTAGGTTAATTGGCGTTCCCAAATTGCCCGTAGTGTGTGATTGTGTGTGTGAGTGTGTGTATGTGTGTGTGCCCTGGAATGGATTGGCACCTTGTCCAGGGTGTACCCTGCCTCATGCCCTAAGCCTCCTGGAATAGGCTCCAGGTCCCCCTGCGACCCTGAATACAGGATAAAGAGGTATAGAAGATGAGTGAGTGAGGTACACCTTAATGAAATATCAAATCTGCTAATCACATGGCAGAAACTCACGGCATCTAGGCATTGGCAGCTAAAGTTCACTCTGAGCACCAGAAATAGGGAAGAAAGGTGATTTAAGTGAACGTGGCATGTCAGAGATGTTGGTGTCAGACAGGTTGGTCTGAGTATTTGAGAATGGTGGGAAAAAGAGGAAATATCCAGTGAGCATCAGTTCTCTGGGTGAAAATGCCTTGTTGATGCCAGAGGTCAGAGGAGAATGGTCAGACTGGTTCAAGCTGATGGAAAGGCAACAGTAACTCAAATAACACTCCCAAGGTACAGTATGCTGAACAACATCTCCGGATGTACAACATGTTGAATCGGGAAGCAGACAGGCTACAGCAGCAGGAGATCACACCGGTTGCCACACCTGTCAGTTAGAAACAGGAAACGGAGGCTACAATTTGCATGAGCACGCAAAGAAAACTGGACAATAAAAGATTGAAAGAACATTGCCTGGTCTGACGAGTCATGATTTCTCCTGCAGCATTCAGATGCTCTGGTCTGAATTTGATGGAACAGCATCGATCCATCCTGCTGGTGATGGCGTAATGGTGTGGGGATATTTTCCTAAAACATTTGGCTCCCTTAGTACCAATTGAGCTTCGTTTAAATCCCACACCCGAGTATTGTTGCTGAGCACGTCCATATCTCCACAGCACCATGTCACAATGCTGAAATCGTCTCAAACTGGTTTAAGTGAGTTACTGTAGGTTAACTGCCCTCCACAATCACCAGATCTCAATCCAATGGAGCACTTCTGGGATGTGGTGGAACGGTAGATTCTCATCATTTAAGTGCAGCTGACAAATCTGCAGCAACTGTGTGATGCTGTCATATCAATATGAACCGAACTCTCTGAGGAATGTTTCCAGCACATTGTCGAAGACTTGAGGCAGGTCTGAAGGTAAAATAGGTTGAACCCAGTTCTACCAAGGGGTACCTATTGATGTAGCTGGTGAGTGCAGATGTCGAGCTACAAAGTTGGAACATATTTAATATTGTAAGTTTTAAAAAATGACTGCACTGTGAATAGAGTTAAAATAATAATAATCAGTACTCATGAGTCAGAATAATAAATATATAAATCATATAAATATATACATTTATAAATAAATAAATAATATAAATATATAAATAATAAATACTGGCGAGATGAAATTTCGTATCACGTCCTGTATCGAGAACAATCATCCGATTTTCATCCTCATCTCGACCTCTTCTTACACGCTAGCGGTAGCAGGATCAGAGCATGGAGAATCAGAGCACTACCTCAAAGCATGTTCATTTAATAGTACAAAAAAATATTCATATCAGAAAGCATTATGGTACATGACGTGCCAAAGACACAGTGACCACAATCTCATTTTATTTGGCCTGTGTGATCTTGCATCATCATATCAAAAGTTAGTAAAGTTACTGCTTCAGATTTTCCACTATCTAGAATCCACAGCAGATCTGTAGAGAAAGTAGTTACTGTAAACTGCTGATTTCTACCGGGATCTGACATGGGCAAAAATCTCTGCCTGTGTGATCAGATCTCAGATCTACACATGATTCAGAAGCATGCTGTTTGTTTTGGGGACGACGAAACCCATCAAATAAAATCACGATTGTTTTCCTCATCTGTACAATTAAGTGGGGAAGTATGACACGCTTGTGTCAATATTTAATAACATTCTGCCATCCATCTTTCAGTGATAAATAAGATTCCTGGGAATGTTATTTATGTCGCTGCACTATAAGAGATCAAAGTAAAGTTAATTAAAAGGTTACCCCTTATGTTCCAAATCCTGATTTATTTTCTTACAATGCTTCACAAATAATTTGGTATTATAATAAATATTGTAGCACTTTAGTTTGTTGCCATTATAAAATAAACGTACTAAACGTAGTAAGCATTTATTATAATTTTTTTAATGCATCGATCGATCGGCCAGTGACCGGATCAGCCTGGGATATAACCGGTTCCGGCCTGATCCAGAGTGGTGCAACAGACCCGCATTTATTGGGAGATCGTGACATTTAAGTCTCGGGGAAGTGGTGCTGTCTCACATCTATTGTAGCAGCACATGTCAATCATGTGCATTTGCGTTTTATTCCCGCCCCCTGAGTAAAGAATCTCTCGTGTCAGAGGAAGCATGTGATGGCCTTCACCCTCCCTACTGAATGTTTCATTTTGAGTTGGATTTTATTTTTATTTACAAAAGATTCTGACCAGCACCCTGAAGAAAGTTCTTTATACCTGCACACTTTTGAAGCTTATTTAATAGTTCTTGTTTTATTATATACAGATTTTTTTCTCTTTTTTTTAATTAAATAAACAAAAATGCTTTCGTATCCTGTCAATTATAGCTCTTAAAGACAAAATCAGTATCAGCAGGTCAGACTTTTTTTTTTTTATTGCAATGGATGCATCTTTACGGTTGAGCTTGTGGGTTAATAATCAGAACGTCGAGGGTTCAAGCCCCAGGCCCGCCAAAGTCAAAGCTGTCACTGTTGAGCCCTTGAGCAAGGCCGTTAACCCAATCTGCTCCAGGGGCACCGTATTCTGCGCTCTGACCCCAGCTTCATAACTGAGATATGCGAAAAAAAAATTTCACTGTGCTGTAAGGTACGTTTGACAAATAATCATATTTTAATATTTTTTATTAATTGCCAGTTTTGTCTTGTGAAGCTTGTATTACAATACGTCTTGTATCATAGCCTTAATGTATTGTCTCATGTCTAACAAATATTTAATCTGCTTAAAATCAGCGTGGTTAGCCTCTTTGTGGCTTAGCCATTAGTTAGATTAATGAAACAAAGCACATCCTAAGTGTAACCACTTTCCGCCTGTACGAAGGCTCTTTCAGTGTCTGCATTTATTTCCTCACTCCTTCTAAATGCATGGCAGGTGGATTACCTCCTCTTAGTTACCCTCAAGTGTAAATGTGTGTGTGTGTGTGTGTTTGAGAGAGAGAATTATTACAACATTCATGTTGGATTACGTAATAGGACGACTCTCAAACTTGTCAAAATACAGACCGGTTCTTGAAAAAGTTCAAGTAATCCAGCAATAACAAAAGACCTTATGTTGATAAGAGAGAGAGAGAGAGAGAGAGAGAGAGAGAGAGAGAGAGAGAGAGTTGTTTAAACACAGAGCAGTGTGCCAAATGTGTCTAGTGTTGACTCCTTTCCAGAAACATCTAATACGCTACTTCTTATACATACACACCCAAGACATAAAAAGAAGTGTATACATCATTTCTGGCAGAAATCTATAGAAATTCCACTACCCGTCAAAAGTTTGGACACTCCATGGTCGTTCCTGATTTTTATTTCTTCCTAAACTGTAAATCAATGCTGAAGGCGTCCAAAATATACAATAATCTCCTTTGAAGTTGATATTGAGATGTATCTGCTACTTATGCTCTGTAAAACCTTCATAACGGCTCTAATCTGGTTCTGGTCAGTATTAATTGGTGATTTCTGAGGCTGGTGACTCTAAATGAACTTCTCCTCTGCAACAGAGATAGGTTTTGGTCTTGCTTTCCTGGGAAGTTCTTCATGAGAGCCAGTTCCATCATGGTGCTTTTGCAAATACACTTGTCAGTACTGTTCTTGCAAGAAGCTGACCTTCATGTCCTAAAATAACAACCGACTGTTGTTGTTGTTGTGTCTAATTCCATGTGTTATCGTATAGCTTTTCTAGAAAGTAGAAAATAAATCGCATCGAATTTGAAGACATCTCCAATGTTCTTCCCAGAGAGGATCAGGTCCTCCCACTAGTATGAACATCCATCGCGTTGGTGTGAGAGCACCAGCCATTTCTTTATGGTTTCTTTAACTCTTTAGACTAGTGTGGCTTGTCACGAGAGAGACAGGCCCAGGAGAGCATAGTCTCTGTCTTTCCCCAAATCACACACTACTGTAGCTCCAAGGAGGTCAAAGGGGGATTTCGGCCCACTCGCATACCAGTGGATGAGAACGGTGGGGATCATGATTACATAAACATTTGTTTCCTGATGGATCACTCTGTGAAATATAGCAGTAAACAATTAGAGCTAAAATTATGTGGTATTATCTGCGGTACAAGTACAGGCCTGGATCTGTACACTTCAAATCACATTTCTAATCGTTCAGTTACACAAAATTATTTGTACGCAAAGGAAAAATAAACAACTTGCATGACTGACTCGCAACAAAAGTAAAAAATCTTCGAACGCTCAATCAGCAACTGGAAGCGGTTGTACTGCTTTCATCGGCTGTTCAACGTCTGCTTTCGCGGTTTACGTCTCTAGCTCTATAGCGAGCCTCTGATTCGCTGAGTGGTCTTCAGTTTCATAATTTACACAAAAACAAAACAACAAAGCAAAGTGAATCTGCTATACAAGGATGCTGGATCATGTTCAGAAAACTACACTTGAACCACAGCCAGGTTTTTCCCCCCCAGAAGCTCATCTGCTCTGCGGAACTATTTGTTCAATCACATGATCCAGTCTGCTGAAATACTTTGCTCAGTCTGCATCTGAACCGCGATCCACCGCTTGATGAAGCTTGGCGTATGGTATCTTGTGATTCTGTATCCGTTCTCACCTCATGATCTCCTTATTGTGCAAACCCTTACAGCAATCTAACAGACACGGAGGCTTTGCTGATGTTCAGTATTAACCGTCCTGATTACTAACCAACATTATGAAAAACGTTGCGAAATACGAGACCTGCAGACTGTAGACAGCTCAAAATCTGGGCAAAATTCTGAATTCCTTGTAGACTCGTTTCAACGTCTCTGCTCTGGAGATCTCATCACTGGATTACTCATAAAGTACATGCGTATAACAGCCAGGCGAGTAAAACTCACAATCCGGTCAAGGATATATATATATATGAACGTATTAAGATTTCAGAATGGGAACTCGTCCTGCCTTGGCAGCGTATTGATACGAGTTTATACGAGGACGCAGATACTGAAACAATGAGATTTGTCTCGCCGTCGTGTAGCATCAAGATCATCCTTAATAAATTCTAAAACAGAAATTAAGCAGCTTAAACCATCACTCAATAGAGCTGAGAAGCAAACTGGATGAGGAACACAGTGAAGAGAGGAGAAGATGCCATGATGTAGGGGTAAATACAAGTGGCTTCACAATGAATATACTGAACAAGACGTCCCTTCCCTGTAGGTACGGCAAATGTTTACTCACAGACTCCCATACTGTATACACATTATGTAACTTCAAGGACATACAAAAGGTAGACGAATGAAGATTCTTGACAAATAATAGGATTTCGTTTACAGTGTACAGTATACTGCATATATATATATTTATGAATTTTTTATGAATGTCCCAGAATTATATATAATAAATTCAATAGGGATGGGAACATATCACTTTAAAACTAAGCACTAACTAAATTCAAATACAAGATTTTAACGTTTAACTTCAAATAAAATTAAGCAAAAAAGCTACATTGTTACTGAGCTACATTATCATCTCCGTCATCCACCATAATTATTATTTCCAAACAAACATAACAATAAATTCACTCCTACAACACGAGATGAACGTGTGTAAATAGTTCGAAGTGGACCACCCGTAGGATTATAAATAAGCAGCAACGTTTTACTGTCTCAAACGCCTCCAAAGTCTCAAAAACGCGGGTTGAGTGGGTGCGAGCGGCTTCTAACGCGGGCGTGCGGGGGTTCTAACACAGGTTATTTTCAACTAATTAGCATCTGGGGTGTTTGAGACTTGGGTAACCGTGTGGGTTTGAGACTACTTCCCTCACAGAGTTTGGAGAAAAAGCCAGATCGAAGGCTTTTAACTTTTTAAAAAAACACGTTTCTGTTGCGCCACTCGGAAGCTTTTGCAACGTCTACAACTGACAGTGATGATGATCACCGGTCACGGCCACTCACTCATTAATCTTCTATACCGCTTCATCCTGGAGCCTATCCCAGGAGACTTAGGGCACGAGGCGTGGTACACGCTGGACAGGGTGCCAATCCATCACAGGGCACACAGCCCAATCTGCAGGACTGTGTCAGGAAACCGGAGTACCGGAAACCCACCAAGCACGAGGAGAACATGCAAACTCCATGCACACAAGGAGGGGAATCGAGCCTGGCTGGGAATCGAACCCGGACCCTGGAGGTGTAAGGCGACAGTGCTAACCACTGCACCACCATAATGGCCAATCAAACCAATGAAAACCAGTCAATTCTGGTCACTGGTGGATGAACCAGTTCATCTCTATTATCAATGTAAAAAAATTCTCTTAGATTCAATAGACAAAAATGCTTTCATTTTATGAAAAATAAATTAAGGTAAATTTTAGCTTGATTTTCTTGGTTGAGCATCACTATATTCATCTGATAATGTTTGCTTTGCCCCTTGAGATAAATTTTTATCCTATGTGCCTAGATATGTCTAGACAAACTGATACATCGTCTATCATATTAACACACATTTTTATTCTAAATCAGATGTCTTTTACTTTGACGTCACGTTTTTGACGACCTAATTTCTTAAAGGCTACTTGGCAGGATTTGAAACTACAGCACTTTGCACAGCATTTAATCATCACCTTATAATAATATCATCCTCTTCTCCTGCTTCTTACAGTATGTGCTAATAACTTTGCACCTGTAGTTTGCTGAGCTTGCTCACAAACACGGATAACATAACTGACTGAAAATCTAGCGTGACTTTCCACATTAATGCTGAGCCGGCGGTACGGAGTGAATAAATATGTTGTACATCATGAGGAAACCACTTTCCGGAGTAATCACGCAAAGCCCAAAATGGACCCTCGTGGGAAACACATTGGAAGAAATCCCAGCCAAAAACAGACTCGGTGCCGATTGAGAACTTGTGGTAAATACAAGTGAAGTCACATCAGAATTGAAATCCCATAAAGCTTTGTATCAAACAGCTCATTAGCATTTGGATCAGCGCTCCTCCAAAGTCGCTTGAGTAATATCACCTGGATTCTCTACAAGAACAAAAAACACACATGTTCATTGTTGTTTTGTTTTTGTTTTTTTCCCCTGGCAAAAAGGTCGAGGGAAAGCAATTAATAAGACGTGTTCCTTTGTTTCACTGAAGAGGAAACAATGAGTGACCCTGATTTAAAACTTTAAATGCATCGCTGGTGGGAGTTTTCTAGAACTGATGTAGATTTTCCGACGCTCGGCTGGTGCAGCTCGACCCTCCCTGAAGCTTCGGACTGCACACATCTGCTCAGCTAGCATTTCCACCAGGCCATAGAGAGTGCAGATCATTCACAGCAGGGAACCAGCAGCATGGTTTTAATTAAAAAGCCATCTTGGTTTTTCTCCCCCCACTCCACCTCCTTCCTAATTCTCTGACATCTTTTATACACTGTGGCTGGCAGCCCGAACTTTACATGATTCTCTGACTGTCAACAAATCGTTCATAAAGCTTTGGCATAATATTACAAAATCCGAAATTCTTACGGAGTTCTGGAGGAGTTTCAGATTTTAAAACTGTTTTAAGCACTGGAGTGGACAAACCATGCATTTATTATGCAAGTGCTCTAGTGCACTACCCCAGTCTCACGTTTGGGTGGCTTAGAAGGGGTAGCTACCGTAACAAAATAACAGATGGTGAACCAGTTATCTAGTTAAATGCATTAACATGTGGATAAATAGGGAACGAGCAAGCACATGAGTTTGTAGCTCACCGTGTTTGTGAGCTCGACATTTCAGCTCGGATGTACAGGTTGTCCTTGTATTGCATGTAAAAGATTATGTTTGTCCGACTAAAGATTTTGTTTTCAGCCTATAGTTTTATTTTCGGCGGCACAACGGCTTTAGCACTGTCGCCTTGCACCTCCAGGGTCGGGGGTTTGATTCCCGCCTCGGGGTCTGTGTGCTTGGAGTTTGCATGTTTTCCCCGTGCTTGGTGGGTTTCCTCCAGGTATTCCAGTTTCCTCCCACATATTAAAGACAATTAGGTTAGGCTAATTGGCGTCCCCAAATTACCCATAAAGTGGGATACAGTATAGAACTTTTACATCAAGTACAGAACCTAGTTTTTAAACCCTCGTCTGTATGGAATGAAAAGGAATGAGAAGTCAATACTCTGTACATGCAATCTAAATGTCCCGGTTACAGATTTGTCCACTCCTGCTGTATTTGTATAGCAGTAGGAAGCGAGAGCAGCTTCTGATTGTACTGTCGTCTCACACTAGAGGAAGTGATAAGCTTCATTGCATCCCCGGAGCATGACTGATATGAGATACAGTAAAACTCGACAGCAAATTAAATATACTGTGTGTGTGTGTGTGTGTGTGTGTGTGTGTGTGTGTGTGTGTGTGTGTGTGTGTGTGTGTGTGTGTGTG
>JAQMYK010000023.1:13561640-13574239 GCA_030014345.1 Clarias buthupogon | reverse complement strand
TGTGTGTGTGTGTGTGTGTGTGTGTGTGTGTGTGTGTGTGTGTGTGTGTGTGGCTCGTTCTGGAGTGTTTCACTCCCTCTGTGATGCAAGCTTTCCAGCCTTAAAAATGAACTAAAGTTCGACAAAAAGAGCCTTAATTTAACATCACACACACCGATCCATCGGGAACAACAAACAAACCGTGGTGGATGCAAACGGCATGTCTTCTTTACAGAGGAGAACTGTGTCAAGGCGGAGATAAGATCACCGTGATGTGGTAACAAAACTATTACACACACACACACCACAAAAACATTCTCTTTTGTCACGAGTAACAACTAAATCTGCTTAATCGGTTATGCGGTGCCACTTATAGCCAGCAGTGGCGCGTGTTAACACCGACACTACAATACAATTCCATCACCCGCCCTTGTCTGGCTCGCTACGTAGGGCGCTCCTGTCCCGCTGCATCCGCGAGGCGTCCTGCTGAGACATAGCCATCCAAGTAAAAGCTTATAGTCTTTGAAATATGAGTCATTTTTAAATTGAACAGACAGTAACAGTTGATTTGTTGTAAAACTTCAAGTTTCCATGGTGACAGATTTGCTCTGATTTCTAACAAACCATCAGGCACACTTCAGCCTTTTCTTCTGCAAGTGTTAGAACCACAGTGCACTACAGACAGCCATTGTTGACATGCTTTATCTTACACGTGTGTGGTATGTATGTATGTGTGTGTGTGTGTGTGTGTGTGTGTGTGTGTGTGTATGTGTGTGTGTGTGTGTGTATGTGTGTGTGTATGTGTGTGTGTGTATGTGTGTGTGTGTATGTATGTGTGTGTGTATGCATTTCAAGCTCTTCTGCGTGTCTTGAGGTGCCCTCAGCTTCCTGTAAGTCACACATGTGCCCATGTGACACACTTCCTGTCAGCGGCCCAAAGCTGCGAGTTGATTCATACCTGCGCGGCTGGTTCAGAACGAGACGTGAGCGGAGTTATTTCACAGCGAACAGACAGACAGCGGTTTGGACTCTAAAGCAGAAAAGTGTAAAAATAAAAAAATACTTTTTAAAAACTCCAGACGCCGTGGCTCCGCTTGCTTTGTGCTAACAGCTTCATTGACTTCTTCAGGGTCACAGTGGTGACAGTGCAAACAGTTTAGAGCGGCGTGTCTGTTCAGAGTGATAACAGGAGTGTGAAATGATACTCAACACTAACACTAAAACTAGGGCAGGACAGACTAGCAGCATGTACAGTACAGTATTGTGTGATGGCCGATGGCGGGCAGCGTGTTCCGCTCCACTCTAGTGTTAGCCGGAATAGGAGGCCTGGCATTCAGTTTATTTTTTAAAAAAATAGGGGAAAAAAAGGATGATGAATCTGGACAGCTGCTGAACAAGAATAGGAAACAACTGAATCTGGGCACGTTGTCTGATTAGCACAGCAAGGAAACTGCTTGCTGTTGCACCCTGCTTAAAGCGTGGTGCCTTTTCTCCAGAGACCGAAAAATGTTGGTTAAAAGGAGAGAAAAAATTGGATTAGAATGTGGAAAATGTGACTGTTAGACTAAACTGTATGAGCTCCCGGGCTGAACTCTCTAAAGCCTTTATAGAAACGTGTTTTTCTTCTACGGGAATCCAAAAGTAAACTGCTTGCACGTGCCAGATAGAAACTTCCAGCGGCGGAGTCAAACAGGACGATCATCAAGGAAAGCATGATAAGTGCAATAAAAAAAATATTATTAATTAATTATCCATTTAACTTGACAAATGAAAAACTTTTTCACTCAACAAGGGGCAACTTTAAAGGCTCCATATTTCACTATTCTATAACAAATTAACACAGGATCTGAAAAAAAGCATGTTTTATATCTCCCTTTTTTTCGCTCCTCTTCCAAATGTGCCACTTCAGTGTCTACATAAATGTGCTACTGCTGACACAGCCAGGGGAGGGGCTCTTCTTTTATGAGGTCACAACAGAGGGGAATCTAATTGGATTGTTTAAACCTTGGCTGACAAATCCAAGAAGTTCACACACACTCAAACGCGCACACACTCAAACGCACACCCTCACACCCTCACATAAAAGGCCTAACTAATTGTCTAAAAATAACTTAAAAGTGAAATTTGTGTACTAGGTGCCCTTTAAAATTTCCTTGTGATTATTATCAGAATTATGTGTGAATTGTATAATAGTACACAACTATACTAATCATTTTTATTATTTAATGGAGCCATTAAAACTAAAACTATATCGTCCCCTAAATACATATGCAAATATATCTTTAAAACATTTAGCACGTTTTTCTTCTTTCTCTCCTTCTTTCTTTTTCTCAAGCTTGTGTATGTTCACGTCAAACACATTACTTTAAACGCATTTCATTCAAGTGAAAAAACTCGCATTATAATCTAAGCATAATAAAAACATTATCTCGGCTGTGAATTATCTCCACGTTGGTCATGTCAGTACCTGCTGTCGTGCTTTAAGATGCCTGGCTCTAAAATGTCCTGAAGCTGATCCTGGCTTCACTTCTGTAACTTCAGTGACCTTCACAAAGCCGTGGCATTTAAGTCATCTAACCTGTTCTACAGACGAAGCCTGATGGTATAAAGAACTACACAGAAGAAGATCAAGACTGAGATTATAAAGGTAAAAATCCTGTACTGATCCTGACACTCACACGGATTCTCCCTTACTTAAAACATTAACACAATATATATGATATAACTGTATATTCTGACAACTTTTAATTACAGTACACATGTATGTAAAAATAATAATAATAATAGCAATAATTGGCCATGTTGTTTGTCCTCACTATATTGACTCACACCAAGAGACACACTCCACAAGAGTGTACAAGACTCACAACAGCAACACGATATTCTACAACCAGGTGTAAAATAAAATGTTTAACAAACAACACACCATACACCTGTCCCCAAAAGCCTTCTTTGCATGATTATCAGATATAACGGACTGCTCAAGGAGTCACGCCTTCCACCCGGGAGACAAGAAATGATCAAACTGCACCATGATTTGAGTAAACCGGTTCTTGTGCTGCGTAGCGTTTACCTTCATTGTAGTCTTAAGCTCTTTAAAACTCGTTCAACCTAAACCATAAAGGGCTTTTAACTTTTAAACATCTGCGTGACAAATCCTGAAGCGGGTGATTTAATTTGCACACAATTCTCACGTTCAGAAGAAGCACTGGATCGTTAATCAAGCTCATGACATCATCACCTGTCACACATTTACATAGTGTGCATTTTTTATGCTTATCAAAATGAGATTTTCCTATTCCTTTATTTGTATAGATTTACATTATATTCCTGATTCTTCACTGATCACTCAGCAACCATGAACATAGAAAAAGGAATGTTTAAAAAAAAAAAAAAAAAAAAAAATACACGCACTCACATGGATATTATGAAACTGATATGACAACAATATAGTTTGTAACACGTTATTTGTCAATCCAGTCATAAAAACAAGCACTAAACTGCTACTTTCAAGGTCTAACACGGGATTTTAAAGGTGTGTCTTGTCTTTATTACCTTTATTTAGAGGGCCTGGATTGTATCTTTCAGCTTAAAATCTCATCTCAGAGGGATACTGAACTACAAGGGCAATGTTTGTTGTATTTTATTTGCAAAGCGTGTTCAAGTCAAAGCTGGATATCTATATAATCCTCGCTTTGCTAATGCACTTATCCCAGCGTCCGCTGTCACTTGAATAGCGTCATGATAGAAATTTTTCTCAGTACGCCAGAGTCATGATCAGATTGCCTGATTAAAGTCTGACATGCTTGCCTCCAAGGAACTCCTTTAATGTCCCAAATGTGTAGAAATGGCTTGGAGCAAGTTCCAGGGATGTGGCGATGACTCTCACCCGAGTTCCAGTAATATACAAGTGGTGTTGGTGAATTAGTGTGTGTACAGTTCCAATAGACAGATTGGCGATGTGTTATCCGTTGATTTTCAACGATCATGTGTTCCTTCACTGAAAGATGCCTGCAGTGGGCTCCGAACCACCCCGGCTGGGATCGTCATTCCTGGACATACGGCCTTCTTTAAAAACAACGTATGCACCATTTAAAGGTTTTAATGTAGATAAGAGTCTAGTCAGCGTACTGCGCTTGAAGTCTTCCGTAAATATCAATCAGTTTTTCGCCTTCATTCACGAGAAATGTCATCACAAGTCCTGGTTTGACTTGAATGGCCATGGAACATTGTAATTTGTTCGTTACCTTTTTCTTAGTACATTCAAGTGGCTTGTCTACGGAGCATCCCAAAAGTGTCTACACACAGGGAAAATTAACAGTTCTGACAGTTCTGATCCATGAAAATAATTTTAACGTTGTCAAATGGAATCTTAAAGGCTGTCTGAAAGAAAATATATAAAATAAATACTAAGAATGAAAATATTTTATTATTGTTTAGCTAAAAAGTGTTATTTTCTCCTGCATTTGGAGACTTTTGGGACGTGTTGCATGAGATAAACAACGGAGAAAGAACGGAAATGTCTAGAGACAACAAACCCTGGAGTGTGTATTAGTTTCAGAGAAACACATTCTTTCTTAAATTCTACACTTTTCAAACCTGGCCAAAACGTCTACTGGGGAAAACATGAATCTATACAAGTAACATTTACCGCTATTAGTAATATTATTATTGGAATATGGTGTATTTGAGGGATCATTCGTATCATTATTCCCGCTGTGGATTCAATTCATCGCCACAGTCCACTGCGCGGGTCCTGTTACCTGTGCATCCAGGAGTGGTAAAAGTTACACCTGATCAACAGTGTACAGTAGAGATGAGTTAATATAGACCTCAGATTAGACCTCAGTGTTAGTGAAACAACACTTTTTGAGCACATCATCACTGCTGTTAATCATGTAAATGAGACTGATACAGTAGGTTATAGAAGGAGAAGAAGTTGAAGACTAAACGTCAGTTTACCTGCCAGCAGTGCAGTGGGCAGCAGAAAGTAGTAGAACAGGCCACAGATCGCCTGCAGCTCCATCAGAGCCTACAGAGGTGGAACTATACACTCCTCCAGCCAGGACACACGCAGGGACACACGCAGGGACACACACAGGGACACACGCAGGAGCCCAGAGCAGCACTCATACTGGGTTAGTTAGGCAGTTAGAGCAGACACCACCCCATAGCCAGTCTGCTCTCCAGCCTACATCCTGACTTTCCTGATGTCCCACCACCTGTCAGGCGTCCATAAGGAGTAGAAGTCCAAAAAAAGATTAAAAAATGTAAAAATAATTCCAAATGAAAGGCTGTCAGGGAAGCAACGTTGCGCCGCTCAGCCGCCTGTAATTCACCAGCGCTGACCTCCTACAAACTTTATCTCCATTTGAAACAACTCAATGTTGAACTCGAACTCGAGTAAGAACAAAAAGTTTTCCAGCGGTTCAAACCGTCGGAAAATAACCAGCTGTAGCGACTCGTACGGCGGCTCTCCGGCACACGGCGGCACTTTTCACTGAGGCGCGCGCGCGGCTGGAAGTAAACTCGGCGCTGAAAAACGTGGAGCCTCGCGCCGGATTCGCTCCTCTTCAAACGACTCTTTGAAGTGAATCGGTTCTGGGAATCGACTCACTTGAAAGATCAGCTTAAACTTTTCTGCTCGGTTGTATGTCGTGTTGGGCTTTTAGACACCCTGTTTTGTTGTTTGTTTGCTTGTTTGTTTGTTTTCTTACTCTCTAAAAAGGGTTACAAACTGAACCTAAAAGTACTTTAGCTCTGGAAATAATGAGCACCTTGTAACATGAAAGAGAAAAAGATAGATAGATACTTTATTGATCCTGAAGGGAATTCCAGATAACCATCAGTAATAAAGACCGTAACACCAGAAAGAAAAGAAGACAGAAAGAAAGGAATCGCAAAAGAAGGTTGAATATGTGATTGCACACTGTATATCTTACATATAGTCAGTAGACACAGGGTAATGTGAGAACTGAAAAAAAGCTACTTGTGAAATGCTAAGAACAAAAAAGACAAGATATACTGTATAATAAGCATATAAATAAAGCATATAAATCACAAGCTTTAAAAAAAGGAACTCAGAAGTGAAATTAAATCAACCTTGTTGTGCAATTTATGTGTGGCAAAGTGACAACAGTGCGAATAGTTGTAATTGTGCAAAGAATTTAGTAATTGTGCAAAGAGTAGCATGAAAGTGACAATGAAACAGAGTCTGTACGTAACGGCTAAATATGTAATAGTGAGAGTAACTGAGCAGACCATGAAGCTAACAGATGCAAACAGATTTATAGTGTCATTCTACACAAAATGTGGAGTTTGGGACATATATATACACACATTTAATAGCTGGTCTTACTTTTCTTCCTGGTAACACCAATGATGGTTGTCACATGGTTTTCACTTATGTCAAAATCAATAAATTATTTCATGTAATCAGTTTTATGCTCAGTTTTTAACAGATATCATTTTAAAACAAGAGGGCCCTTCACACATTATAACATCATAGGGCTGATGACAGGTGTGCTTGGGCCCTAATGAGTAACACCAAAGAAAGACTTAAAATCTTTGCATAAAATTGCAAAATAAATTAAGCCATTTCTAAACAAATGAAGCCAGACATCTGACATACTGTAATATTTGCATTTGTCCAACTCTCTTCATCTAGTGACGCCTGATCCCATTGCAAGAACAATTTCAAATTGTCTAATGTATTTCAAAACAAAACTATTTTTGTGTAACAGTAATACCAATGACATAGCTTATAATCAATTATTGTTTCATGATTTTGGTGTTTCACTTATTCTATTAATTTATTCTATTGATTTATGATTCTGAATCAGATTTATGTAATGGGGAAAAAATCTTTAGATAAAAAGTATATGGTACCATTTTGATGTATGATCATAGTGACAAGACATTTCTTTGAACCTTAATTTAAAAAAATGTTACAATATTGAAGTAAGGAAAATGAGTTAATGATTGAAAGTACATATGATATAGTAATGCGTAATGTGTAAAGTAATGTGTCTGTTATGTTCATTTTAATGATTTTGCCATCTGCAAAACTAAGTGACAGCACTTTCCACCATTTTTGTAAGATGACCCTGCTAGTTTTTTTTTTTCCATTTTAAATAAACGAATAAAACCGTGTTCTTATATAAACAACAACCATAACCACAACAAAAGATCATAATGTCAAGGACAAGCCTGTATAATTATTTGTTTATTCGTTGTTGCTGTTAGTCTTTTATAATAGAAGTGCAAACAAATCACAGCTTTCTCTTTTGAACTCAAACTGATTCATTAGAACGAATTGACTCAGTGAGTCAGACCCTCCGTCGCCATGGCTACGTTCCAAAACCATGCACAACCGCATTAAATAACATGTCTACACTGAGTCAGTGTTATGGCGCGAAGTGCTGTAGAGTACTGTACAGTCCTAGCCTGAAACTGGGCGACATGACGTCACTAGGTTTACCTGTACAAGGAAGTCAAAAGAGACATTTCTGACATTTCTTTTAGCCCTAACTATATTTTTAAAAAACTTGAAATATTCATTTCTCCAACTTTTTTCCCCTGTATTAAAGCATATGTAAGTTGATATATAGACGTATACCATACCATAATATTCCATTATATTTCCTTAATGACAGTAAGAGACAGTTAGAAGGTGTGGGACTTCATAGGTACACATGCAGAATGTTTGTTCAGCTCATTTACAAGCTAAGTGAAACACAGACAGATGCTCTACAGGATCCTGTGGTTCATTCCTGCAACGCGCACCTTCAGAAGTTTATGATTTTCGTTTCTTTTAATAGTCAGGTCATATATTTATTACGGTGTGGTATCGCCTCCTGGTGGTAGACTTGTGCAAAATGTCTGTTGAAATGTTCAAATTCAGATTCTGATGGTATCTGTCACATACATAACCATACACAGTATGAAATGCAGTGAAATGCAACTGGATAGAATTTGTAATAAAATAAATTTTAAAAAGCTGGAAATTAAGTTAAAATATAAAATAGAATCTAAATATAAATATATATGAATAGAGATGAAAAATTCCGGGTGGCCTTGCATAATTACAGTATGTTACTTGGCTTCTAATATGTTGGTCATTCAACCAGAATTTCAGTGAGTTTGGATGAAATTTCAGGCTTGTACTAAATCATCTTTATTTGCTTTGGTGCCGTCTTCTCTGCCCATCAAGCCCTCTGACTTTACTACCAATCCTGTACTACTGTCGACACGGTGTCATTATAGAAACCATTTTAAAATGACATCAGCTCCATTAATCAATAATCATCTATCCCCCCACTCCCCTACTTTTACACAGTGGCAGAAGATGTTAAGATGTCTTTTCAAGGTCTGTATAAAGATAAAACATTTTTTGTGAATATGTGGATTTTAAGGATCATCTTTCCATATATTTAGATATTTCCAGGTGAGACATTGCACCTTATTATTGTTTTCAGAATTTCCAATTTTACCATCAAAGAAGCCTTGGGAGAACCTGTTACTTTTGGAATTCTAACATAAGTCTTTAACATCAAAAATTCATAATCAGCTTCTTCCTCTTGATAAACCCAAACTTGAAGCAAAAATTTGGGAATGTTCTTTCCAATAGTGTAGTGGGGAAAGGGCAATAGATAGTAATTAATGTACTGAGTTTTTTTTTTTTTTTTCAAAAGCTAGGCTAGCCAAATGTTACCCCAGTATTAGTGATAGCTAGGACAGATGTTATCATTCATCTTGCAATTTATGTCACATGTTCTTTTCTCTTTTTTTCAACCATCAATATGTAGGTTCTGGTGTGATTACGTCAAAACTATGTCTGTAATTCATAACCTAAATATTGTCATTAAGTTTGCCTTGGTGTAGCAGTTTTTGGGTGCTATTTTATTTATCCTGGTACAACATGAAGCAAATAGATATTTTGGCCATCACATCTTTGATACCCAGGCTCCAACTGTTGATTCTTTGGAAATCCCACCGACTGCCAACTTTATCTCAGAGGCATAAAGCCATGTCCTTTTAAATTTAGAAAAAATAAGATATTTAATTAGAGGTAATCTTGGAAAATATGACAACTATTTCTTGTATACTTTACCTCTTTGCAGACCCCTTACATTTTTTTATTTTCCTTTTCTTTACTTCCTTTTTTTATTTATTGTGAAGTTTATATATATATATAAAAAATAGAACATAGAAGTTTCTAGGAAGGCGTTGCATGACGTCATTATGTTTTAGTGTGGTATGCTTTGATCATTTTTCTATTGTTAGTTAATCAAAACCCAACCGGCACAGATCGGGTGTTATGCGCTAAAATGCTCCCTTGCCACGGATTGCCTCCCCCCATGATCTCTAACAAATATTATATTACAACATAGGTTGATGTGTTTATTATTATCAATTATGATATTACTAGTATGATGAGCCCTAATCACTTGACAGCCATGAAGACCATTAATAAATATATTAATGTTATATATTATTACCTTTGTGGCACATTTATTTTGCAGGGGTTTGCCATATAAAACTAAAGAAATGTTGTAAATAAATGTGCTAATTATTATTTCAACATCTTTATATATGAATTATTATTATGACAAAACAAATTTTATTATAAACAATATAGAAGTATATCTGTTGCATATCATAACGATTGGATAAACACATACTGATTAAAACATTTAAATGTAGTTATTATTTGACTTCAGGAATTAGATCAAATTAAATGCGTAAAAAAATGCGTTTAATATGCCAGTATTTTATTTATGTTTACAAAGGCTGTCACATGAATAGCGATTATTATAACACTAAGGTAATATGTAATCATAAAACAGATGTAATATATATTTTCATAGCGCTTATGAAGGGGTGCAATCCATGACAGGGGGCATTTTAGCGCATAACACCAGAAGAAGAAAAAATAGCGTTAATTTTTTATAAAGGGTAAATTGTACCACTACTGGAATATTGAGATGACGTCACAAAAATGTAGAACTCTCAAAATGGTTTAAAGTCGTTTTAAACAACCGAAAACATCCATAAAAACACGTGATTGCGTGTAGCTGTGCTATTTCATTGCCCACGTGACATTTTTTTAAAAGTTTTTTGCTGTCATGTTTGTATAGATGATTAAAATGAAATAAAATTCAGTTCATCAAATTGCCTATGTTATGCTGAAAAAAAAAAAATATATATATATACTGTCACTCTATACTGCACAATCCTGAGCTCTGTATATGTTTATTTAATAAAATAAAATTAAAAAAGCAAAAAAAAAAAAAAAAAGCTAAATGCTCTGAGTTTTAGAGTGAAAAGAGTGTTACATCTCGTCTGCCGCCATAGCTCCAACAGGAAGCTGTTTTCTATTCATGTCCAATCAGGGACACGCCCACGTCGTTTGATCAACGAGATGAACCAATCAGAGTGCGTGAAGCAGCAGCGCTAAGCAACCGACAGGCCTACATAGGTCACGTGGTACCGTTTCGCGGGAAAGTTTATAGAGGAAGCGCCGCTGGAGGGGGAGGTTTGTCCAGCGCAGCAGGTTTACTCCTCAGAGTTTTAAACCGACCTCTAAAGAAAAGTTTAGGATTTTATTTGGAGTGTTTTTTTTCTCTCTCTCCACAACCATGGCTCAGGCTCGAGTCACTGATTATTTCTCCCAGTCTAAAAGAGCTGGTGTGGATCGGTCTCTGCGATCGAAATCTCAGAAAGCGAGCGCTGAACAGGACCGAGCGGTGTGTGAGCCGAGCGTGTCGAAAACAAGGCCGCAGAGGAGCAGGCGCGTCCCGGAGGACAGCGAGCAGCTGCGGTCCGTGCACGAGGAGTTTCTCCGGGTGATCGACGAGGCGGTGTCGGGATCCGATCCCACACAGGGCAGCACAGAGGCGGATAAAGCCGGAGCGCCCCGGAGCCCCCGGACCCCGAAGAGGAGCTCGAGCGAGGCTGAGTTTGACCTGTGCGCCGCCGTGTTCGATCTCTCCTCCGCCACCGAGCAGCACAGCACCGCCAAGAAACGGCTCCGGGCCGCGGCCAAGAAGGAGACCGACACCGCTGAGACTGGGAGGAGGACGGCGAGGAAGAAACTCGTGCTCTCTAAACACGAGGAGACCGAAAAGGTAACGCGCTTTGTGTGGAAGTGTGTTTGTTTACATGAGGCTAGCAGCCTGCGCTAATGCTAACTCTCACGTATTGTTTAATGCGTCTTACGTCATGTCTGGTAGAGCACTTTTATGCCTGACTTTTGAAAACAATATGAAACATCTGACCTGTTCGGTATCTGTGTAGTATCGCGATATTTTGTCCATCAGAAAGTTCTCCATACTTTATGGGTTAGCAGGAGTTTATTAAACAAATGCTTTAAAAGCTAAAATGAACCTGAATTTCCTTAATGATTTAACTGAAAAGTCTCTATAGTAAAAATCTATATAGTTTATCTATAGTATAGTCTTCGGACACCATTAATATCAGACAGACAGACAGGGGATCGTAACCCTCACTGATCATAACCCTGTGGTGTTTGCATTCAGGCCCCGGTCAACACACCCTCCCATAAAGGTTCGAACCCTGTAGTCGAGACCAAGTCAAAAGCCTCACCTGCGATCAAGGTGAGCAGTCCCAAACAGACCACCACGGACAAGGTACGCTGCCGAGAATCCGCAGTAACCGTGTGGGTTTGTGTATTGCTCCAGTAATTCGCCCTAATCAGTCGTTGTGTCTCTGACATCTTTCAGAAATCTTTCTCCAAAGAGGACGTTGCTTCGCTGAAGGCTCGTCTGCAGAAGTTGAAAGGGCAGGCTGAAGCGGTGAGCTCGCCGACCCCGGCACCCGTGTCTGCGCTCGCTGAGCTCAAAGCCCGACTGGACAGCGCCAGGGAGCTCGCAGCTAAAGCGAATCAGAGGAAGGAGGAGAGAGCGGTCGAGGAGGAGATAAGCAGAGATGAGCAGACACCAGACCACAAAGTGGCTGAAGGGTAAGATACACCCTCCTCTACATTCCACAACACTCACCCTTACGGGCACACGTTGAGTCTGTCACATTATGTTTAAATCTCCTGTCCCAGACTGAATACCCGCTATTGCTCATACTGTCGGACCGTCCGCCAGGTCACTCGTTATATATTTTTAGACACTGACTTTAACATACTTGTTGGTGCTGCTTCTTCTGTTTCAGTGAGAAGCTTCCTGCTTATCAGCGCTACCACACACTAGCTCAGGACGTTCCTCCCAGCCTCGCCCTGCCCTTCAAATACAAGGTTTTGGCAGAAATGTTTCGCAGTATGGACACAATTGTTGGTATGCTCTACAACCGCTCGGAAACGGTCACCTTCACTAAAGTCAAACAAGGAGTCCAAGACATGATGCGCAAGTAAGGATGATTTATTGTATAGTATGTTTTAAAGGGTAATGTTGGAAGTTTTAGCTTCAGGGTCTGCTCACTACTTTTAGTATTAAATATCATGCCGATACGCATAGACAGTATTTGGGGACGTTACTTTTTAAAGTAACTAATTACATTACAAAATTCCTGTTTTTAAAAAGTAATCAGTTACATTACAGCGTTACTTTCTGATAAAAGTAACTAGTTGGAGTACTTTTCCATTGCAGAAA
>JAQMYK010000023.1:13440496-13468513 GCA_030014345.1 Clarias buthupogon | reverse complement strand
AATCTTTACAAAACACACACACACACACACACACACACACACACACACACACACACACACACACACACACACACACAGATTCACAACAAGCCCTCGCACCAGGATACACACACAAATAAACAAACTCACATAGACAGAATGCTACACTACCCCCCTCCCATGGCCTCCCTCTTCCCAAAACACACACACTCACCACGAGTCCGAGCACCAGGCTGCGCACCCTCTCCCCTATCTCGGGTGAGATGTCGTTGCCGAACTGCTGCAGTGTGGTGAGGAAGCGTTTGAGTTTGCAGAGCTGCCGCGCTCCGCACGCCGGCGGAAGCTGCTGCGTGGGCAGCGCCGCTGTGGACGAGCCGGCCGGTCCATTGCTGAAGCCGTTGGGGGTGGACGGTGCCCCGTTAAGCGCGGTTGGCGAGTGGCTGCTCCCGTTCAGCACTGCGGACACACACAGACACGCTCGGTTACAGAAGCCTTCGTCGTCCTCGCTCTCCTCCCTCTCTCGCTTGGCTCTGAGCGGCACACGCATGCTGAAAAGAGAAAACTCGGGCACTGCGGGCAACTCGACACAGCGCCTCATCGCCGTCTGAGAGTGGCAGCATGTGTTGTGTGTGTGTGTGTGTGTGTGTGTGTGTGTGGATAAGCATAACGCACTCACTCACACACACATACACTCCACCCAGACACTCATAGGGACACAGCTATAAGAGGAACTTGTTAAAGAGAAGTCTAAAATAGCGCGCGTTGGTCGGCTTCCTCCAGCAGGTGTGCGGCTAAATCGGGACACCCGGGAGCAAGAGTCGCAGGTTTAGGGTTTAGACTTCATCTCCTTATCCCTGTGTATCATCTTTTTTTTTTCTCCTTCTTGATGCAAAAAAAAAAATTTTTTTCAGAGGGATGGACATCACCGCAGCAGGGCGGCCCCTGCTTTTTCCACTTCGGCTCATAAGAACCCACGGTGACACAGGTGTCACAAATGCTTTAAACGTCCTGGACAGTTCCTTATTCTGCTTTATGCTTGATTTGAACTTATGACGTCTCTAAGTGACATCTAATGAATGTCCCGGTGCAGTCATGTGACAATCTGGGAATTTGTATAGCCATGACATCATTTCCAAATTGGTTGTGTGCCTGGGTAGCGGGGGTGGTCAGACAAAACTAGCTAGCTGTAAAAAAGCGTGTTTTTTTTTTTTTTATTACTAAAAATATGTTTCATCCTATTTAACAATTCTCCTGATTTACTAACATCTCATGTTTTATAGTTAACCTGTTCTTAGAAATCTGACTGTATTTCTATTTCATTTTTTTAAAATTGATATATAGTACTTTGTAAAAGTCTTAGGCAGCTTTATTATTATTATCTTTAGTACAAATATTGTTATATACTGTATGTTTATCATGTCTGTATTATTCTGTAAAAAATGGTACAAAACCATACAAAATGCAATATTTGCAGAAATCAGCATATTACATGACAGACCAGTTTTCAGATGGAAACAAAAAAAAATTAATAAATTATGTAGACTCCTTGGTTTTGCATGAAAATAAAAATATAAGTTATATTCTCCAGCATGCTCAGTAAAACCTACTGTAACAGCAGTGTTCATGTTACTACAGTACTCTGCAAATGTCTTATGTAAAAGAATTAAATAAAAGACATAAAAGAAACTTAACATAAACACAGTCAATATTTGGTGTGAATACATATTCAGTAGTGTTAGATACAGATGTGTAATGTTTTTATAAGTAAAACAGCTGTTAGGTTTTACTGAGTGTGCTGGAGAATATCCAAGGGTTCTTCTGTCACACCTCTTTTTATTTTCCTGCAAAACATTAGTTTTTTGTTGTTGTTGTTGTTGTTTCCATTTGTGGTTAGCACTATCGCCTTGCACCTCCAGGGTCCGGGTTCGATTCCCTGCATGTTCCCCCTGTGCTTGATGGGTTTCCTCAGGATACTCCGGTTTTCTCCCACAGTCCAAAGACACACAGGTTAGGCTAGTTCCCAATCTGCCCATAATGTGTGTAAATGTGCGCCCTTGGCTGGATTGGCACCCCGTCCAGGGTTTTGACCACTGCATGCAATAACAATCTTGGGGCTTGTATATGATGATGAGTGAATGAGTGTTTTTATCTGAAACCTGTCTTTACCAGGCATGCAAGTATTCTTCTTATTAATTTCTAGTTATGTGCTTATTAATTTTAAGTTTGAACATGTGAATGGTTTTTTTTTTTTTTTTTTACATATTAATAATAATGCAGTCATGATAAACATATATAACAGCATTTGTACTAAAGATAATGTAATGGTAAAGTACTGGATATTACATAGGCCTTTTTCAACTCAAACTAATTTTTTGAAAAGAAGCAGTTTCAGAAAGTTCTTTACTGGAGCTACAAAGGCTAATTAGGATAAGATAAGCTTTCAGCACGCGTGTCTAAATCATTCAACGTTCGCATCTTCAGTATGTCAAGCAAACCTGCTTGTGTAACATTTCATGACACACTGACATCGAAAAAAAACCCACAGCAGCCATCTTGAAGCTGGAATAACTTCCTGATGTCACACAACTTAACGCACAAGGGAACAGTGTGTACAGTTTGCAAACACAGTGTATATTATTTCTTTAAAACGAACTGGTTACATTTGATGTAATAGCCGTGTTTAATCTCTGCGTTCCAGGCTGCACACATGTGACTCCATCATGTGACGGTGCACTTGTGCTCTGCTTTTAGTGGCGAGCGGCACGAACAACAGGTGAAACAACACAGCCTGGCATTGCTATATAGGGTAGAGAGATGTGTCCGGCTATGCTAGAGAGATACACCCTTGCTTCGAGTGCAGCCTGTAAACACACCTCACAGACACACACATATCCAGCCGATCAAATGTCTTCTGTTGTACTTTAGTTATTACATGAACATGTTTGGATTTCCACGAGTCTTAATCTTAATCTTATACAATGGTAATGCGTTAATGCACCATATCCCAAATATGTAAGGTGAGGTGTACTTACTGGTAGTAGGCGTGAATGACGCATTGCGATTGGCTGCCTGGCTCACTGCAGGTGGTGGAGGTGGCATTGTGGGCGGAGTCGACCTGGGCTGGGTTTTCACATCGGCTGGTGAATCTGGCATTGTTCCGTGCTTCGTTTCAGTGCTACCTGCAAGAAGAGAGTGTGCTTAGAAATGATCTGAACTAAAACCCGAACTCCTACTGTATACAATATACAACATACTGTATACAAGGCCAGGTAGACGCTATACGGATTCCACATGGACATGGATCTCAATGTACATACGCATGTACCTCCCAATTCCCGCCGCAAAACAGACAAACCATACTCCCTGCGTCTTTTCAAGCATTTTCTTGGTCCGTAATTTCTAAGAGTAACTCTGCTTATCTCTTTTTGGGACACAAACTTTTAACACGGTTATCATGTTTGAATAGAACTATATCGGAATTGTCAGTAAACAAACCCATTCTCCATTCTCCCGTTCTGATTCTGACGAGGGAGGGAGTGTAAGAAAGAATATATGACTTATATATGACACGATACATCAGGTAAATATTAGAGAAGGGGATCACCAGGGACCGCCCGACACGATATTATCACGATACCTAGATGGCGATTCCATCTGTATTGCGATTCTATAAGTATCATGATTTTCGAAATATCCCAGTTTGTTAAAATTAAACAACTAAACAGACGTCCAATAATTCACTCAAATACAACACAGGATGCTGCGATGCCTGCCAAGGTGTGAACAGTTTATAGTGCACCGCCTGTAGGATTACAGAATAACTGCAACATTTTACCGCCACAAATGTAACTCGGATATAAATCAAAATATTATTTATACACAAAAAAAAAATAGATTCTGGAGTCAGTATGGCGACACACAAAATGCCACACAAAAGAATTGTGATAAATAACTCAATCAATTTTCCCCCCGTCTCTAGTAAACATCACCAAGACAATGTATCCAAGTAGAAGAAACATTAAGCAAAAACAAACCTTTGTTACATAAATGTAAAGAATGTGGGTCATCGTGTACTGAAAATCCTGCCAGAAATTGCCATGAGATCTAACAGCTTAACTCAAAATCTTGCCCACGCCTTATGGCAGAGCAGATGATGTCATCGCTCTTGTCTTCCAGTGCTTCACTAATGGACGTGTCTTCATCTTGAGCCGTATGTGTTTCCTAGCTTTAGAGCGCTGCAGTACGGCTATGTAGAGCGTGTCCAAGCTCTGCGGGTAAATACGCTCCGCTTGTGTTGGAAACATCGTGTAGCACCTGTTCTCCTGCTCAGCTGCTGCTGACGGAATCCCTCACTGGCCCCCTGCAAGTCCTTGCATTGCCATCAGTGTCCTCAACCCTCTGACTGCCCCCTCTTACAAGAGCTTGACTGTCAGTGACAAGTGCAGCTGGATCTGCTGCTGTCCATCACAGAGTTTATATCCATCACCAAACACACCTCTATCACAGAGTACATCTCCAGCACAAGGGTTCCCATCCATCACATTCTCCCTCCACTGCAGAAACAATACGAATACTTCCATCAGAGTGTACATCTAATCCTGGTTTACTGCTGCGATACCATCAACAGCAGAGACAAACCATCCATTACAGAGTCCATATCTGTGAGCTCCATTCTCCAGTTTATATTCTTTAAAGAATGTCTCTATCAAGAGTCTATATTTGTCATCCATTCAAGATCCAGATCCTTTAAGTTCAGTTAAAGATGGTAGCATTACAGAATTTACCTCCAGTCTCCATCATTTATCTCACCCTCATCCCAACCAGATTTGGGTTGATATTTTACTCTCGTGTACACAGTAGACCCTCTACATCACTTCCTCAAACCTCATACAGAACCACCTCTAAGACCATCATGGATCCTCCTTCCGAGTCGACATCCATCTCCAGCATAAAGATCTTCCCTCAAACATTCAGGCTCTACATCCATTATGGAAGTCTACCTCCATGGCAAAGCCTCAATCACATGAGCCCTCTACACAGAAGACGAAGTTGTCACCAGACTGCATCCTAACACTGGAATCCATGTTGATGCTGAAGCCATCTGATGCTCTCTGGCTTGAACGTTAGGATCCCAAGCTATTGTCCACACACACGCCATGGCAAAGCCACACCCGGTCCTCTTCACTTCCAGAAATCATCAATGTGACAGGAGAGAGACAGTGGAACAAAATCGAGATAAAAACCAACACAAACAGCCTTGTGTTATCGCACTCCACAGAACAACCTTTGCACCTGCTCCTTGCTCTTTCCTCCTGTTTTCAACCCTTCTCTCTTCTAAACAAGGGGTACCCACTCAATCACCCTGCCTACACCGGTCAGGCGCTATCACCTTTTCCAGGGGTAAAAAGGGCAGCTTAATCTCTTGGCAGTTTGTCCTCCTGACCCCTTTCCTCCTCCGCCACTTCACAGGAAGAGTTAGTCCAGTTCCTGATAGAGTATCTCTGAGTATCTCGTGCACAGTCTGTCAGCATGTAAATCCGGTTGAGAGACATGGCTGCTGCTGGTCACGAGTGCGCTTTCAGAGAGAGACGCAGGTTTGAAACTCATTACAGGAGAACTATTTAGACAGATGGTATCGCTATCAGGGCTCATAAACGGACAGATCTTATATGGCTTTGAGTCTACTGTAAAAGAGTCATGTGCAATGCTGGGACACTAAGCATGCTTGAAAAAGGGTGCAAATACTTATTTCAATTATGCGTGTGAGTGTTTGTGTGCAAGCCTCTCCATGAGCATGTGTCGAGCAGGAGGATTTCTTTCAGGCGCCTCTTGTCTCAGTCCTGTCATTCACTGTGGATCAGCTGCCTTCTACTCCATTCGCATGTCACCTTCCACCGGGTCAGCTAGGCCTCTGATATACCCTCCTCCAACACACACACACACACACACATGCTCAAACACATGCCCGGACCGTATGGTTGTCCAGCCCAGGTTCAGAGACATCCCCCATCAGCTTCCAGCCCTGATCTCCTATCAGCAGAACTGTCAAGTGCAAAAATAACCAAACATACAGGGTCACAGCCAAACCGCTAACAGGCAGATAATTAGTGCTCGACCTTACAGGGACAACAGCTGCAGTTGGCTGAGAGGGTATGAAAAAAAGAAGAAAAAAAAAAGAAACAACTTCTGCAGGGGGACAGGGGGCACTATACACTCAACACTTCAGGAGACAAACAGTAGTAGCTGATTTGGTACTGCAGGTTTTCGCGATGCCTTGAGCCACCTGTGGTGCTTGTTTGCTCCGCTCTAACACACCTGTTTCAACTCAGTAGGTAATTATAAAGTCATTTGCGAGTTGACTCAGGTGTGCTAAAACAGGTAAAGTGCTGTAATGAGATACTGCAGGGCCACTTCAGGCTCTTCACTCTAAATCTTCTTGGCACTCGCTGCTGGTCCACTTAATACCCTACACGTAAATCTTATTATCAGCTTCATCTGAAAGATCTCAGAAAAAACACATTTTTTGGGTTGATGTGCTTCATAGGAAGTTTTCGGAATGTTCTCCATCACCTTGTCTTAGGCCGGATTTACCCCGGGAGCGAATCATCCCACACAGAAAGCGTTTTAGTTACAGAGTGCCTTGACTTGACCCTTGGTCTGATATGAATATTCATGAGAAAGGTGCTACCTGAACAGACTCAACTGATGGTATTTAGCCATTAAAGAAAGGTCTTTAAAAAAACAAACACTATATCTAGGGTTTATCTAAATTTGAATTGCATTGTAATGTAAATTTTATTTAAACATTTAATTTATTTGTTTGTTTATTCTATTAGATTTATTTCTTCTTTTGTCCCGGATCCAGGGTGGACGCGATTTTGGATCCGGAGGCAAAGACTATCCGAGTTGGATCCGGACTGGCGTTATCTACTATCTGGGATTATTATTTTCATTTTTTGATCTGTAGTGTGTATTCTTTGTGTGTATGTCAAAAAAATGTGCTCAGAACTGGCTTCCGGCAAACATCGACTATGTTAACACAGAGAGCCAGGTCTAGGAAGCTTCAGAAAGGCGCCATGGTGGAATCACAGCCATTGACTTGAATGGAAGCAATCAATTCTGGCAACCTCACTGCGCCCGGAACTCGCCGTTCCTGCTCTCAGAGGGTTAGACTATATCTATCTTCCAGAAGAGTTCAGTTTTAAATTTTTACATAGATCTGTTGGATCAGCTTTCTTAAGATGATCTCCTCAATAAGGCTGAAATCTGGAGTCCCAGCATGGGGTCTAAAACCAACTGCTTGAGGTTAAATGCTGGTGGTAAATGGAGTGTTGTTAGATCTTGGCAAGCGTACAGGAGTAAGGTGTTAATGTTGGTGTTTGTTGATTAATTCTGGGAGGAATCTAACACCGAACATTGGTGTTTCAAGGTAAATGTTGGTATCTAATACACAATTATGTTTATTAGAAGTGCTTTGGCCAGTGTCTCTTGTTAAACCCATCGCAATTACTAACCGGATACTGTTACCAGACGGACGATGCCCGGTATTGCGCCAGACCTGAAGCCAGAGTTATCTGTGTTTCCTTTTGTAAATCAACACTAAATCAAGGATACAAGCTTAAAGGTCGATTGTGCCAAGTTGTCAATCTTTTCTCCTTCAGATCCTACCCTTGGGATTGTGGTCCCTGTTAGCAGCGTATTTATTAAGAACAGGACCAATGCCCCTGGGCAATAAACAGAACAGGTGTTAGAGTTAATGCCCTTGCTGACAAAAATAGCCGCAGGCAAGAATACAGTACGCGTCGTGGACGGGTGCGTGGAGCACATTCTTTGTGCCATGGCCAAATGTAGGCAGGTAAAGCCAGACCTCTCTGTCCATCTGTCACCCAAGTCAACCCCATACTGGATCCCCATTGAAACACTCTCTCTCTCTCTCTCGCTCTCTCCCACACACACACATACTGTAGATGCACAGAGATGCTGGCATCAGTTCCAGCTAAATCTGTAACAACTTGAATTTTCCGTATAGTGAAATACCTTACTTGGAAAACAAATGATTTGAAGTAGCACTAAATAATAAATTGGTCTGGTATATAAGGACTAAGGGGTCACCTGATTCCTTGGGGACTTTTCACTGTGTGTGACTGATGCTGCAAAGCATCCTGTTTAAAACACAGCCCTTAATCGGAACCTAATTTGCTCCTGAGGGGGATCCTGAACCCCTTGTCTCTACTGGCAACTGCTGCATGCTATCCCAGGGGATTCTGAGAGTGTCCAAGCTTTGACTATAAGGGCCTGAGCTCCCAACAGTTGAAAGACAGAAAGATAGAGAGAGAGAGAGAGAGAGAGAGAGAGAGAGAGAGAGAGAAGGGGGACATCTGTCCTGCTTTGCCTTCTTGTCACTATCTACCAAGGGATTACAGACAGCTGTTTAATCTGACCAGCTAAAGGACAGGGCAGGAAAAAAAACACACACACACACACGGCTCTGGATTTCACTTTAATATGGCCGCCATCTACATACTCCATCTGTGACCATCTGTGCTCCGACTGAGGCTAAGGACACGAAGATTCTCACCATAAGGAAGAAAACGAGAGTGAGAAAGAGAGAGAGAGAGAGAGGGAGAAGGAGGATGATGATGAAGTACCTCACTCTCTAGACAGTCTGAGCGTCTAGACCAAGCTGTCAATCATCATCAGGAAAACATCTGACTCCAGCATGTTACAGCATCCCATAAACATGAATCTGGCTTATTTGATTAGCCAGTCTGGATCTGACCCAACCAAACCTGCTGCTCACACACATCCCCAACGCACACACACACACTCAGACACGCAGAGTTCTAAAGAGAAGTCACACTGGGAGATCAATAAGCTGAATGGATCTACTCCGGGTGTGATGAGTTTGTAATGGACCTCCTGGAGCTCCGTAGCCGTGTGTATAATTCTCCAGTAATGACGTTGCGCCGCTTCGTCAGCCGGTCACGCCGTTTTTGGGCCACTACGGAGGAAACCCGCAGTTATTTAGTGGCTAAAACAGACCAATTTGATGTTCCTCACTTTGTAATTCAGGGCTATTTGTGGAGCTTTTATAGATCGGCAGACATGTGCTTTTTTACCGAAGCAGCAACAGAAACCATTGTGTAATGACAAGGCTTTAGAAAAGCGGGATGCCTGCTTTTTTTTTTTCTTTTTTCCGACGTGTGCGTTGTTTGTGCTGCCACTAGCTCCCATTGGCTTCCCCGCTCACGGCGTGCTACGTTCTGTACCTTTTGACTTCCACACAAAGAACGCTTCTACTGCCTGTCTTTCTGGCTGTCTCCCCCCCAACACACACACACACACACACACACACACCCTTCACCATATGTGTTCTCTTATCCCCTCCCTCCCTCTCTTCCTCTCTCTCCCTCTCTCACTTTTGCTTGCCCGCTCTCCCGTGCTCTGTAATTCCCCCAGTCTCCAGGAATGCTGTTGTTTTTAATTTCTTCCAGCTGCTCTGGCACTGTGCCCGACCGCCTGCCTTTCCACATCTGCTCCCCGTCATGCCACACAAACACGGGCAGCACATCAAAACAGCAGGATCTCAGCCGTCCGCCTGGCTGACACCGGGTACCCCTGAACCCGTTTTTCCACCCTTGTCCCTATCTATATACCCCCCCCCCCCCTCCCCCTCTGCCTCCCCCAGGCTGTTTAACCCCTCTGTGACTGGTGCATATACTGTGTTTAAACATGGTATACCTCGGGGTGTTTGTGTGCTCTGAGGCTGTCTCATTCGGAGGTCGTTCATTAAACCAGTTCCAGGTCTCATTTCTGCAACTTAAGCTACATTAAGTGACATGCTGATCTACTAGCTAGGTTATTCTTTGAACAGTGGCTAGTCAGGGTCAGCCGCTGAACACAAACATTGCCTCATCCAAATATCAAATCTCAATTGATCAGCACCATATGATGCCACCTCTATGGTTCCCTGGAACCTCATACCAGGGCAAATTTCCCTGACTGCTAAAACGCGGCTAGCGCGGCAGCATCCTAGTTTAAAATGTGTTCCTGAATCTGTTAGCACATGCGCGTCATGGCCGATCCATATAGAAGCTTTATTTGTTCATGGCTGAATAGTGTATTCCTCCTCCAGCTGCCGATCTGTCTAATGATACGGCAGGAGGGACATCTGCACGCTGTGAGCCCGGGCCACCGACCTCAGCTGAGCAAATATGTTTAGCGAAAATAAACATCCAGATAGCAATAAATGCTAAATCAAAAGACGAACAGACCCCAGAGAGAGAAAGAGAGAGGAAGCATGTTTGTGTGTGTCTGCGCATGTGTGTATGTGTGTGAACCAGAGCCTCGGAGACAGCCCGAGTGCAGCGACGTGTGTGAGAAAAAATGCCGAGGTCATGCAGGGCAGCGCAAATGTCAGACAGCAGTAGAGTGGGACATGGAACAGCATGGGGACCCAGCCAGGACCCACAATGCACCGGCGCTGCGAGAACGGAGAATTCGAAATTCTCAGATCACACGCTCTGCATCCGGATGTTGTGTATTTACGCCGCGATCAAAACAGTCTTTTTTTGTAAGAAGCATTTTGGGTCATATTCAAGATAAAGTCTGTCTAATTTGGAAGATCGCATAAGGGATGGGTTCCTTTTAGGCTGGGACATGTGATGACAAGAGCATCATCACGCGCGACAACAAGGGGAAAAGGCGAGAGTCCTTCTCGTCTCGTCTTGGATTAAAGGCAGCCATGAGGCATACAGTATGTTTCAGTGCAGCGTGCGACGTCTTCTCCTGGGGTGCGATTACATATGGAGCGGATGCACGCGATGGTATAGAAACCTGTGAGAAAGCATTAGGCAGTTAACATGATATAAAAACTCTGAATCCGCGTGTCTAATCTCCCACCCGAATGTCTTCAGTGTTTTCTCTCTGCATCGTGTCTGATGGTTGTCTCCACCATCTGTTCCCTGCAGGGTCGGCTGTGAGACAGCCGCACCGAGTCCAGCTCTCCCCAAAAAGGCTTGAGAGACAGAGAGAAAACTTCCTTTTCTGATTTTTTCCCCAGCAGCTCCTAATAAAATCCAGATGTTGTGTGTGCGAGTCATTCCCCCTTCCCAGCTCCACCGCCCCGCCTCCCTCAGGCCCAGTCGTTCCTAAATAAAGGAAAGTATTTGTGACATTCGGCCGCGGACGCCCGTGCCAAGAACAGCTCCCCGAACGGGTCCATCTGGAGAGTGTTAGGACGGCACTGGGCACTCGCTACGGACGTGGGGAAGACACGCTACGCAAACACACACTCGCACACAGTGAGCTGTTGTTTTCTGTGCTTGTCCTGATGTGAACCAAACGTACCTGTGATGTGTTTTGAGGTTTCAGTCTACAAGCTCGCACTGTTTTACGCCTCACGAACATAAACCTGCGTGTGTGCGTGCATGTGTGTGTTTTCTCTTCTCGGTTTTCCCCGAGCGTGTTCACGCTGTGTGGAGCTTGTGTACGTCTTCAGGCCCACCATTCAGAGGCTCCAATAAAGAGCTCTTGCACACCTGAGCATCAATAACTGTCTCTCTCATACACACACACAGAGCCCAGCAGCCACCTGGGGACCGAGAGTACCGCAGGCACACCGACACATCTGCCAAGTAACACACACACAAACACACACACACACATACAAAGTGAGAGAGTAGAGGATGTGAAGACCTGAAACGAGGACCCGAGGTACACTGGGAACAAAGCACACGGGACACAAAGGAAGAAAAGGAAAGGAAAGGTGATGATGCGTGTACTTCTGTCAGAGCGTCAGGGTCAAAAGATGCAAACGCACTCAGAAAGCGTCTGCCACGGAGGAAAAGGACTAAGGCGTAGATCCTGTTTCTCCTGTCAGCTCGAGCATTTCCGAGTACTTCCTCCACACCTTACACACTCGGTTCTTACACCTCAGCGTAAACACACGAGGCTCCTCTGTGGAACGAAGGATATGTTGTGAGACTCGGTGCTCAGTTTCGACACCAAACACAAAGAAGCATTTATAAAAATGTGTATTACAGACATGACGTTCAGGAGCTTTAACAAACTGGGGTGTTCAGGTCAAACCAGGACTTTTGAGTTATAAAAACTCCCTGTATTTCTCTATATAATCTCCTGCTACACGAATGCACTTATCTCCGTGTTTCACTAGTGCTTGGATACCATCATGGTAGAAAGTTTTCTCAGAACACCGGAGCCATGACCGGACTGCCTGCTTCTTGTCTGAATGACTGGCCTCCCAGGAACTCCTTTAATGAACCAAACTTGTGCAGAAGAAATGGCTTACAGAGAGGTCAGGACTGTATGGGGGACTTAGCAATAACTCCCAGCCGAGTTCCTCTAATGTGCAAGTGGTGTTGGTAAATGATTGTGTGTACAGTTACCTCGGACAGATACGTCTCTTCCGCAAGTTGGCGAAAAAGTATTGATCAGTTTTCAAAGATCAATACTTTGATGTCACCTCGGCCGGAATCGTCATTCACAGACGTACGGGCTTCCTTAAAACCTTTGTTGCATTTAAATGTGATGAGTCTCATGACCGTTCTGTATCTATTGTAAATGTCAATCAGTTTTACTCCTTCATCCATGAGAAAGTTTGACTGGATGAGTTTCGATTCCGCTGCTGGGATGAGACGAACATGTGGGACGAATGCTGTCCAAAACGCTGACAATTCCTGGAAGGAGGCTGTGCCGCAGTCCAGTTTGCTTGAATTAGTGCTTTTCCCGCTTGCTACTTCCTGTTTATTTCTCCACCCCGCTTGTTTGGTGGAGAGCTGCAACGAGGCATGAACCTTCCAGGATTCCTGAAGACTCACTCCTGGTCTGTAGAGTTTCATTAAAGAACTACTGGAGGAGATGGCAAAGTGGAGATCCTGGAGATCCCGTTCTTCGGCACGAACCGGACTCGAGCATGCCGAAAGCCTGTTCGAGTGTGATCGGGAGCTTTGGCCTGGATTCCCCCTCACGCCCATATTACTTAAATTATGGGGAAAACTGGTGCCAAAAATTAGCGGCAATTGGATTCTGTTTACTCTGCGCTCTTCCACAAACAAGCTCCCCAATCAAAACACCTGCAGCTTCACCCAACACCAATTAGCTCATCAAGCTTTTAATTACTCTGTTAATTGCACACAGGCAGCGAGAGGGGCGGCTGGGGAATTAGGAACGAGGCCCTCCAGAGGAGCCGCCTTGACAATCCTGACAAACAAAGAGGAGTGTGTGCCAAGCAAAACGCGCTCATTTCTCCCTGTTTCTCACACACACACATATATATACATACACACAGCGCTCAGTCGAGCGGGGAAAACAAAAAACAAAAAAGCGGACATGTCGACGCCTACCATCTGTCATGTCACTCACTGTGATGTCACTTCCTGTCACACAGGTCACTTCTACTTTACTGATGGTGCTAGTACATTAAAAAGGATTGACAGGCTAGTGTGTGTGTGTGTGTGTGTGTATGTGTGTGTATCTATCTATATATACACGTATGTGTGTGTTCTGTCTGTCTCCATCTCTCCCGAGAGCGTCGCCAAGGAGTTGTATCCAAGAAACAGTGGCACGGCCTCACTTCCTGTGTGACAGGTGTGCGATGCAGGTTCTGACAGCTGTTCTTCCTCCGCATTATATCCCTCCATCCCTCTCTCTCTCTCCCTCTCTCACCCTCTCTCTGTCCAGCTGCAGTCCAGTGTTGCTCATGTTTGCTCTGCCTCTTGCGTCATTGCAGCTTCCTGATTTATGGAGCAGAAAAGACTGAAATCTGCTCCCATTTTCTCACACACACACACACACACACACATACACACACACGGAGCAGCTGTCCATCATGTGATGTTCTGCTAATCTGCAGAGATCAGTACATTATTGCTTGCACCAGCACTTTAACGCAATACACACACACACACACAAAAAATGTGCACCTCAAAAACCACCGTATATACGACTGTATTCCTCTACTACATCGAGTCTTCTGTGGATCGTGAACGGCTCTTTAATTGACGAGTTAATTGCTTTTAATAATAATGCAATTAAAACGATGGGATAAAAGCGGTTTGTGTGTAGACGCTGGTGATGTGCAGAATCTGAAGGCTTTCACTTCCACCTCATTTCTCTCCTCATTATCTGGCCATTACACTGGGCCCTTACAGTCCTCTCCTCTCCTCTTTCATCCGTTCTTCTGTTCGGCGTTTTCGTTTCTCCTGCTTTCTTCGAGTCCTCAAAAGTCTGCTCTACCTGAGACGTGTGAAGCGCGCGCCGATCGACACTAGCCGTTCCTCAGAAGGTGTTAATAAAAGAAGCGAGGCTTTTCAACAAAAAACGGTACGTTCTGTTAGACTCCGTCATCGCCGCAGGAACCGCTCGGGATTTTTTATTTTTTTTTTAATGGAAAGCAAATGTCCTTCAGCTGTTCCCTGAATGAAGGAACAATGCGTTATCGCTTTAGAAAGAGTCCTGCGCTGCAGATTAGAGTGTGTTAGAGTGTGCGGATGGGGCAGAGCTCGGCTCAGATCTGTGTGAGGGATGACGGGATCGCGCTTCTGTTTCCACCTGATAACGGCGTTTAATTTGCACAAACACACAACGGAGAGAGAGAGAGAGAGAGAGGGAATAGAAAAGAGAGACGGGGCAAGTGAGAGAAAGACAGCATGATGTTAGAGAAAGGAAGACAAAAGAGAGAGAGAGCCCCAATCCATACACAGAACCTCATCTTCATGATTCAGTGTGTGTGTGTGTGTGTGTGTGTGTGTGTGGATGCTTAATAACTGAGCTCCATCTGGAGTAAGCGTTGCTCCGGCCCCTTTGATAACTGACTGCCTACAGGCGAGAGAGAGACATAGAGAGAGAGTGAGATAGATGAAGAGAGAGAGAGTGAGGGCTCTTTATCAGCGAGAGAGCAGCGCTATAAACTTCCCCAGCGTTTGATTAAGAGAGAAACTGCTACCAAGCAGGGATTATTCCAGATGTTTCCTCCGCGCCTCAGCCACACTGTCAACTCATCCTGAGTCTCTCTGAATCATCCGCTTATCTCTCTCGCCATGCAGAACATTAGCATAAAGTTTACGAGGCCTCCGAACGATCCGAGCTGCACGTCATCGGGGGCATGAGGGGGGAGAAGGGGGTGCGGGGGTCAAAACCGTTTACCCCGAGAATGAAGCATTTGAGAAGAGACACGTCTCTTTCAATAAGCTGTTACTGTCACTGTTACTGTCTCGATATGCTGGGAGATGGAGTTAAAGAAAAAGTTAATAAATAAATAAATATCAGAGAATGCTGGTGAAATCGTGAAAAGTGTGGGTTGGACGCTGTTTTAGTGGAGGCCGCTCGGTCAGCCGATCTGCATCCAATTACAGATGCGAGAACGCTCCAAAAGTCCAAGCGGCGCACAATTTCAGCCTTGACTCACTGTTTAAACTTGGGTTTCATCGTACCTGACGTGACCGTGCCGCTAAACTCGGAGCTGCTACACCTAACCCAGTTAAACCGATACGAACTGCGGCGATGACGCTCGAAGAAAAACGTGAGATGGACAGAAAACTGGATGGAAAGACGAAAGGGAGACGTCTTGAGTGCGGTGTGGTTTCCTCTGCAATCGAGCTCGAGCTCCCACACTGGCGTCGGAGTGTTTCTCATTACTCCAGATGTTTGGGAGCCGCGCTGCTCCGCGCACTGACATTCCCTCACTCCCTGGAGGAGCCGCCGTGTCACACTAATGCCAAACACATGTGCTGCTGCGCGGACACTGCGCCCTGCACGCACACTTTCCCACCGTTTTCAGAACGACAAACAAGACCAGACCTATACACAGCACATCTGTAGCTTATAATCCCTCGCTTCTAAGTTCTCAAACAAACTAGTTCTCAGGACTGAGCCCTGGTTTGAATTCCATGCTAACTAGTAGCAGTGCTGTGCTAACAAATCAAAGCTGGTGAATGACGTTAACGGTTATCTTACCAGTAAGATGAGCTAGCCAGGTCTGATATTAATTTAGAGAAAGTTTAATCATGTTTGAGTTACAGGACATGTACTAGAGAACAAAAAAGTGTTTCGGCTCCGTATTGCAATTCTTTGGTGTGGCAATTCGTGCCACTCCAATTTGTTTTTATATCATTATTTTTTTATTTAAATATGTTTGTGTTTAAGGTTTTAATATGTTGCAGTTCTTCTATAATCCTACAGGTGGCAGACAGCGTCTTAATTATTAAAAAAATTATTTATTCAATTTGTTTAAAATTGTAACCAAATCAGAAAAAACAAAACAAATCACGATATCTATAAAATCATGATATTAACAGAATCGCAAATCGCGATGATATCGAATCGAGTGGTCTGTAGTGATTCCCCTCCCTAATACTGACACACACCCACTCATTCAATTACATACAAGCACACACACACACACACACACGCACATTCATGCAATACGATACGATCAGCTCAATGCGATTCTCAGACAGTTGAGTCAACTCAGTCCTCAAATCCGTTCCGACTCCACTAACCAGGTCACATCCCCTGAGCTGTCAATCAACCTCCAATAGCCAATAAGAGCAATTTAAACTGATTAAAGCTGTGTGGCCGCCTCGCTGCTGTCTGCGTCGTGCGCCGTCTCACACAGACTCAGCTCTTCTGTTGCCTGCTGTGCATGTATGACTTTCTCATCTGCGCTCTCCCTTTTTTTCCATGTTGTCTGGCAGACAGACCAAAAAAAAGCGTTTTTTTTTTTTTTGGTACGAATGAAAAAAAAAAAAAGAAGCAAATCTTTTTCAGCCTGAGATTCATTTCCTCACACTGAGAACCGAGAACATGGGGCGCTCGTCCAGCTCGGTTAACGCTGGGGTAATCAGAGAGGACGCGCCCCAGAGTTTGCCTTAACACACAGCACAAAATCAGGATTGAGAGTATGTGTGTGTGTGTGTGTGTGTGTGTGTGAGATGGAATTAGTGCTTTAGGAATGAGGTGAAGTGTATAATCTGATGGTGGCCTACAGTTTGGGAAGGAAAGAGAAGTCTGTTGACGTGGAGACTTTTGCAAGCTCTCTCTCTCCCACACACACACACACACACACACATGAAGTGGTTTAAAGATGTATAAAGGTTCATTAAGTAATTATTAATACATTTTAGACACAACCGATAAAGTCTCTGTTGCTTTCATTAAAAACAGATTTATCCAATTCACATAATTAGCCCCGCCCACTTTACCATCCCACTTATTATAGTTAGTTATAGCTAATTGATCCGTTGTGTAATAATAACGCCCTACTGTATGTGGTAATATCATTACACACTGTAATAGTGCGCTCAAAACTTTTTTTTATTATTTCCGTATTTCCAGTAAGAACTCCCAGTTTGCTGAATGATGATACGAGGCCTGTTTAGTTTATTATATTTTTCACAATACTGGGATTCAATAGAAACGTATAATATTGCAATTACACCCCTTAGGAAGATTCATATCCGTTGCTGAGCGTCCTGCGCTCTCAGAACTTCCAGATATTTTCTATAAATATACAGTATAACACACACACACACACACACACACTTACTGTACATTCAACCCTCGGCTACTATCATACGCAATACAACCGTCGTTCCATTTCACTTTACGTTCAGCTGTTAATTGTGATCCTTGCTTTCAAAGTATTTATTCCCCCCCACCAGATTTTCCTGTAATTGTAATTGCGTTGATGTGTTTCCTTTCTTCCTTTCTTTTTCCAAACGGTGAGCAACTGTAAAACAATTTCCGCAGTCCTTTCCATCTCGAATCTTGAATTGAGGTGCATTCAACGAACACAGGCCATGACCTCGCCCGCCCATATATGAGAACACAAAGACTGAGCCTTTGACTGGCATTTTCAAGACACCGTGCTTTAATTCTCCGCCTAATCATAAGTGTCATGAGAAACCCCAAAAAACAACAAAAAAACAAACCACATTCTTTGTTTATCTTTTCCGTCCAGACGATGCTCTATTCATGTCCGTTCACGCAGCTATCGCTTTAATATGAGGAAGGAAGTTGAAACTTTAATGTCTCATGCACACGTACACAGTAAGACCTGTCAGTCCAGGTGTGTGAGCATTCTGCTGACCACCTGATTGTCTCGCTTCATTCATTTCCCTCATCTCCCTCTCTTTCTCTCTCTCTCTCTTTCTCTCTCTACCCCCTCCTGCTTCTTGACTCTGCTTGCTCCCATCCACTCGTCTCCCGCCCACAGCCATCTGCTCCTCGCGTTAATTGTGCCACGGCAAATTCCACCTGCACCAGCCGTGCTCAAATTACAGTAATTACCTCCGGCAGCACCGTTGCGGCCACGCGCACACGCTGTAGGTCAGGACCGTGGCCTCACCGGCACCACGCCCGGAGAACAACGCCATCCGTGTGCATCGAGACACGGTGCGGACTCTGAATACTTTTTTTTCCTTCTCTGTTGATATGAGACACCGTGTTAAGAATTCTATAAGACGTAACACATCCCAGACACTTGTCTAAGAACCAGGGATGAGCATTGCACTTTTAATGCCTTGGAGGAATTACTTACCAGTTACTTTATTAGTTTTTAATAGAGTTGGTCTGCCAATGCTCTCATCTTAACGGGATCATATAACAATTTGTATAGTCATATTGCTCAGGCTTACTGTATGTAAAAAACACGATCGATGTCAAACTTCAAAATCTTTTGACAAAGTCGATCATGGTTTATCAAAACACGAACACGAAACAAGATTTGCAACGATGCTGATATCGCAAAAGATAATACTGCAACCGTGATGAACGAACCATACACAGTAGCAAAAAAACAACAACTCCAGCTCTTCACCTCTTCTGCCCACCCTTGTAACGTCACCCTGAAAGAGCCGAAATTGACCACTGAATAATTAAACAAGCCGAGGAAGACTTTTCTAGAGAGATGCTTGTGTTGCGTGTGGTGATGCTCTGCGCCGTCAAGTCCACCTTTATGCATTTGGGTTCATGTGAAAAGCAAGTACTATAATTCAATCAAAACATACATGCTGAAACACACAGACGAGCCGGCCGTGATGCAGAACAGATCGCGATCCCAGTCCATCGTCCCGCGTGCACTTTTCCGCTCGATAACCTCCTAAGTTTCCTGCAGCGTGTCCACTTTATATGTCCTTCGTCCTAACCTATTTAGCATATGTCCGCTCCCGATGAACCATGAGTCGGGTTAATTGAGTGCAAGGATCAGTCATCCGTCAAAAACCAGAAGATCGATGTCACGGCTCTGTCTGCAAAACTCATGAAAGCAGACCTGCGGATCAACCGCTCTGCCAATCCGGATGCATTCGTCTTCGGCCCTGTATACTTAACCGAGACGCCCGTATAAATCTGTTAATGGTGGCAGGAAGACGAATGGAATAAACACTACAATAGAGTAATGAATGGCTTGCCTTCCAAACAGGCGCTTGGAGATGGAGTGCCAGTAAAAGCTATCTAGTGTATGTGTGTGTGTGCATGTGGTAAAGCTTTAGAGCTGCTCCGAGGCCACGCCGCGGTTTCACCTTTAGCCGTCCATCTATTAAGAGGACTACTGTCAGCGCTTCAATAATTCAGGCCATCTTTACCAGCGTCCAGCGCAGAGTAAAGTGGCAGCTGAGATGAAAACGCCCTGCATTATGAGCGCATTTGGAGAAAGTGCATCGACCGGGGCGTTCGAAGTGAGAACCACGTCGTGTGGGAGAACACGCTGCGGTTCCTGTGGTTTACCGTACGACACTGGCGCTCCTTTATCTTCCACAGCTCAGGTGCAATTAACAGCTTTACAGCTTGGCAACGCTCGTTTAACATCACATAAGAGCTCGCTTCTGCGTTATGCAGCAGATATTGCATCGTCTGGGAATCTGAGATCATCAGATAGCCCTTGCTGAAGCGTCTCCTGGTTTACTGTGGAGAGCTGGGGTCAGTATGAGCTTTACGTGTGGTCGACCTTCGATTCCATCAATATAAACAACCAAAATGATCAAACTTTAGACTGATGCTCATCTGCGAAACTGAATATAATGCACGGCATTAAAAACAAACAAAAAAAAAGTTTTTTTTTGCGTGGGTGAGCGAAATAAGTAATAATGTTCAGATACACACTGCATCTCATTCCTCAGTTTCATCATTAATGCTGGGCCTTATTATGAAAAAATAAGGTGAAACTTGCACTCAGGATCATACGTGTATAAACACTGAGTAAAGCATTAGCCTGGATCTGAAAACTGCTCATTTTCGGTCAGATGGTACGCCCTGAAGTTACTCATCTTGATGCAGGTCAAATTTTAGTCGACGTTATTAAAGCTTGTTCAATAACCTGTTTAAACTTTGCAAATGATCATATCCAATCAAAAGCCTGCATTTCTACGTAGATATAAACAGGTCTTTGTATCGTGATCTGGTCTAATCACGGTTTAAGCTTCATTCAGCATCCCATAATATGTGTCCCAGCATTACAGCTCTTTTCCCCTATATTATCCGGGACATGGTCCGTGTGGGCTCCTCTCAGCTGAGAGATGATTCATGAGAGCTTTAAAGTGTCCGACGAGGTTGCTGTCCCTTTCCCGTAGAGGTACGCTGTCCCTGACAGCCTGAGCGGCGTGACATGTCATCTACGTTTCATCTCATCACTCTGAACTGATCACTCATACACACTGATTCTAATGATTAGCAAACTTATACAAAACCCAGGAAAGTTTAGGCAATGAGGAATATTCCTGCTGAAAACATATTTCCTTATATGGAAATAATAACATTTTTACTTTTTAGCACATTAAAGTGAAGATGTAGAGTTTCGAATGCTGCTCTCTATATAATGTAATTATAGCAACACTGATTAGAATACAAAAAAATTTATTAGCGCATCATAAACTTTTTTTCTTTTTAAAGTAAATTAAAAAAAGAAAATAATTGTTAAGAATTAAAATTTTTTATAGCTGTATCGCTTATAATAATAATAATAATAATAATAATAATAATAACAATAATAATGTTTTTGTCCCACACACAAACACAAACACAAACATCATGCATTTATTCCAGTTATACTAGATTACATTATATTATAAATTATCTAAAAAATTGCACTTATTGCTTGTTTTTTAAAATTATTATTATTTTGTCACTTACTTTGTGAAGGTCAGAGGAAGTAAAAATTTATTCCAGGACAAACACACACACAGCTTTGACTTATGGCTTTGGAAAGCGACAAATTAACCTCCAAGAATGCGCAGTTTGCCAAAAAAACAAAAACAATTATTCTTTTTTTTTTTTTCAGTCAGATTTTCTCCTTTGGATTTCCAATAAGTCCATTAAAAAACACTGAGGTAATTCAGTCTTCACATTAAAGGTTATTGGTTTGTTTGTTTTAAAAACAAATAGAAACATATACATCAAAGCAGAGTTGCAACATTAAAGCCAGTCTTTGGTGTCGGGAATCTTGTTTCTCTTTTCTTTTCTTTGAAGTACGCGATGAAGATGATAATGATGAGTAGAATTTTCTTTCTTTCTTTTCTTTTTGCTCCAGCGGCTGCGCTAAAAGTGCGCAGGACGATCGAGGGGGAAAAATGTCAAAAATATATTTCTATATATTTGTAAGAAAAATGCAAAATCAGAAAGTTTTCATTGAAATCTGGGACTCGGATGGTGAGGATGTGTGCGGTGCTGCGCTTGGAGCTCCGGTGGATGAACAGACACTGATAGTGTCATGTCACTGGAAAGCAGGAAAGAAATGACATGTAGATAGAGAGAGAGAGAGAGAGAGAAAAGGAAAAAATCCGCACTAGTGCTTTTTGAAAGCCAGGAATAGATGTGAGTGGAGAAGAAATGCTCCTTGGCTGAGGAGTTTCGTTCCTCTGCTGAAGATCCGTCCAGATCAGAAAGCTGTAGCTTGTCTATGTGTCGGGTTTAAACCCGGTTTATCCGCGTAATCCCGACTCAGTCAACCCGGACCAGCTGAGCTCGAACATCCTGCGGCGCTCCAGCTCCCACCATCCCGTCCGTCCGTCTCTCTCTCCCTCTCTGTCTCTCTGTCCCTCTCTCTGTCCCTCTCTCTGTCCCCCTCTCTGTCTCTGTCTGTCTGTCTGTCTGTCTGGGCTTGTTTTTGTTTTTATTCTCTCTTTCTGCTTCTCCTTTCTTTCCTCTCAGAGTCGGTGGTGTGAAGAAGCCAGTGGCTCTAATGGCTCCGTGTGTATGTGTGTGTGTGTGTATATATGTGTGTGTGTGTGTGTCTGTGGAGCTTCAGTCAGAGTTTAAAACACCATCTGGAGAGGAGGATGGGCTCTCTCTCTCTCTCTCTCTCTCTCTCTCTCACTCATACAATAAAGTGTCTCTCTCAAAAACACAAGACTTTAGAATAGTAATTTATCTAGAGGATAATTTCACAGTATTTCATGTATAGCATAGATTGCTGTGAAATGATCCTCTAGATTAATAGTATAAGCAGTCATAGCTAGATAGATAGATAGATAGATAGATAGAAAGCATAATGTGATAAATGATGCAATAATATACACTGTAATGTAAATACAATGATACCATTCATTTATCACATTATGCTTTCTATCTATCTATCTATCTATCTATCTATCTATCTATCTATCTATCTATCTATGCTTGCTTACACTATAACAGTAATATGGGTCTTAACTAAATGGTTAGACTTAAGACATTGTTGCATTCCCTTTGCATTAGCACTGATAAACAGTATGCAAGTGTTAGAGCTTCACTCAGGTACACTTCACATCTGATCCAACTCATTAACACCAATTAATCACCCAGATGTGCAATTAAGGATGGTGGAAAGGGATTTTTGCAGAACGTAACAAACTCAGGTTCTACCTTGTTCTCTATGTGTGTGTGTGTGTGTGTGTGTGAGAGAGAGAGAGAGAGAGCAGTGCCTCTAGTGGTCGCTAGGCGCCGCTGTTTCCACACATCTCCCCAGACTCAGCCACTAAACTGGCATTTGTGCACTGTGCCAAGTCAAAGTAAAACTGCCATCCTCGGTTGTGTCTCGAATGCTAGTTTATGACAACAGCGTTGACTAGAAAGTGGCAGCCGTCCAAACCTATGACCGAGCATGTCATGGAAGAAGCCAGCATGTCATGCGAAAAGACAGGCTTTATGCATCACGACTCCAAGATTGCTGCTTTGATCATGAGCTGTCTGTGCAGAGCATCGCATGTTCTTCAGTTATTCCCTTGTCGTTGTGGGAGGGCTTGTGCAATCCAGTGATTAAGATTCAATTATTTGGCAGAGAATTCCCCCCCCCCCGCCCCCCCACACATATTTGTCTTCCAGTTAGGAAGCTGGGGTCAGAGTACAGGATACAGTGCCCCTGGAGGAGATAGGGTTAAGGGCTTTGCACAAGGGCTCAACACTGCTAACTTGGTGGTGCTGGAGCTTGAACCCCTGAGCTTACAATCATGAACCCAGAGCCTTAACTGTTTGAACCATTTCTGCACTGATGATCCTGAGAGCAGCTCCTTGTAGGGCAACCCTTGGCAATAAGTTTGAAGGTGAGAGTTCAGGCTGATAGATTTGTACCATCCTGACTACACACTGGTTGATTGCCTGCTCAATATTGGACCTTAGCGTGCATGCTTGGTGCATGATACACAGTGATGGACTTTTCTTGAGAGTTTTTTTTTTTTTTTTTTTACATCCAGCATTACCCTGACCAGTATTAAGAGTTTAATCATATTAAATATTAAGTCACATCTATGCCTGTGGGGAGAAAAGGCCAGCCATCCGGTCCGATTGCACAGAAAATCCAAAGCAGAACAAATTCCTGGCCACGATAGAACACTATCAGAACACCCAGTGCATCATGTATGGGGCCCAGCAGGCAAAGAGTTCAAGGTTGTTGCCTCCAAATTCACCAGATCTCGATTCCATCGAGCATCCATGGAATGCGCATAACAAACACTTCTGATTCTTGGAGGACCCACCCCACAACAAACAGAACCCAAAGGATCTGCTGCTAACAGACATCACAGCACACCCCCAGAGGTCTTGCAGAGTTGTGCCCCGAGAGGGCAGAGCTACACAGGCGGCACTAAGGGAACCCACGCAATACTGGGCATAAAGTTTTGCATTTTAATGTTATGGCTGAATAAAAGTTTTAGGGACCCTGTGGTTGTTTTTGTAAAAAACGAAAAAATTGTTGTACATGTTTATTTTATGACTTCATTATTAAAACATTTTTAAATATTAGTAATCCAGCAAAAATGTAATCTTACAGGAAAATATCTGTAGGCTAGAAAGGAAAGCAGCATATTATGTAAAATACCACTTTTTAGACCAAAAAAGTAAACAAAACGACAGCTTTAGGGTTTTGCATGCATGAAAAAAGAAGCAGGTGCGACAAAGTTCTCAGAAGGATTGTGGCTGGTTTTGCAGGATGCTCAGAAAAATGAACCAACTAATTTCCTTATAAAACTGCACAAATTGTTCTTGAGACTATATTTTAAGCAAAGGGTCATCACACCAATATTGATTTTGTTTCAATAATTACTGTTTACTTTTTTTTGTAAGTATTTCTTTGAATGTAGAAACTTTTTTTTTTTGAAGACATCCTTCCTACTGTATACAATAGTTATTTTTTATTAAAAGTAGTGCCTAAGGCTTTTGCACAGTACTATAGGTTACATACAGTAGGTATTTTACATATACGCAATACAATACATATTAAAAACACACTAATTTGTGCTGCATTGGCAATAAAATTGTCCCTTAGCAAAGTTGAGTCAATACTTAAAAGCACTAAATCCTTAAGAAAGATTATTAGAGCATGTTTAATCGATTCGATTAACGACAGGATCAACAAAAGCAAATTTTATGATATAGTATTACATATGTCATGATGATGTCACATGATAGAGTAGGTAGTTAGATGTCATGTTAGCTAGTGTTCTCAGCAGGAAACTCCACAAACTACAGTATAGAAAGTAATGAAACTAATTCTTGTTATTCTTAACAGTTGTTATTCTGTGTAGCATAAAGTATATATTCAGTGGGTAAGAAATTTCCGTAATGGCTTTTAATGGTTGTTTAATCAAATAAAACTATGTGCATATATATAATTAAGTTTCAAGAGAACAAGAAGGGCCATATCTAAATCTCGGATGTTATTTTCTTTATATATATTCTTGTGGCTGCGAATTCTTATATCAAAGCTTAAGTGAATTAAAAATTCATACGGATTTAAACAGAGTGATACAGTATGAGTGCCACCATGACCTCTATGAATGAATTGTGCGCTTGTGATTTTGGGATACAGATGTAGGCTGCTCTGGACTGCTTTGCTCTGACAGGCTCTTATTAAATAATATTGACTTGTGCAACAAAAGACCTGCATGCTCCTTTCTCATGCAGTATAAATATGGATAAAGCTAGCATTACACACACATATGCGCACACACACACACACACACACACACACACACACACACACACACACACACACACACACACACACACACAGAGGGCCATCAAGCTGTATTTGAATATGAATACAGTGAGGTGTTTTCCCCCATGGTTTGAGTTGAATATTCCTCCAGCTGTTCTTTGGCTGAAGAAAAGCATGACTGACTTCTCCTTCGTCTACCTCCCTCCTTTCTATTCTTCAGTTAATTCTCCCCATTTTGACTGTTTAACCATAGGCACACCTGCAACCTGTGTGTATGTGTGTATGTGTGTGTGCAGTGTTCATGAGTGTTAGGCAAAGATCTGATGTTGTGAGTGCAGGTGAACTGCTGGGAAACCAACATCTGCCTCCCATGTCACTCAACCCCCTCCCACCTCTCTCTCTCTCTCTCTCTCTCTCTCTCTCTCTCAGGCAGAAACACAGAAGACGATAAATAAATGATGTCACTGCCATATCCTGCAGGCAGTGTTAAATACACAGTCAGGTGCTCAGTGCCCTAGTAAGCTCACACGGTCTGTCTCGGAGAACACAGTTTGTTCGGTGTGCATCACAGGGATTGGTCAGATGTGACTGCTAATTAAACTTAGCCTGGGATTGTGACTGAGCCAAATGTTCAGCTTAGCCAGAAAGGTTATCAGATAAGACGATTGTTTTGTTAGTTTTGAACAGGCGCTATGGAGCTAATGTAGCTAACACGTTAAGGAAGGATACAGCTTCCATTTGAGCTAAATGTGAATCGATTGTCTGAATCGTCACACTCTTAGCTTAACAGATAATAATTTCAACACTAAGGTTTCGCTCATCTATTTTTACGCGTGCCAGCACGTGTAACCGTACAGTGTCACTGTAACCCACCAAGCATGCAGAAAACATGCAAACTCATCATTCAGTGGCTAGATTCGAACCCACAACCCTGAAGGTGCGAGCTGACGGTGGAAGCCCGAGCCACTGTGACTCATTGGTTTTTATAGCAATATGAAAAAAAGAGACAGAAAGGCTTTAGGTTCTGTGCAGAGTTATAAAGCAATCGATACCTATAATGAAAATGATTTATTATACGCATTTCCGCTCCATATTTTTTTAAAAATAGTTACAGCTTCTATTGTGCACTTCTATTCCTACTGCGCAGAAACAACCGTTATCTGCCCTTGAAAATTCTCTCACTCTTGGCAGATATCCCATATGTGATGCATCTTTGTAAATAAATCCAAATGATCTTTAAGAAAGAAAAGAATAGCTAGGAGCAGAGATTCAAATAAATACAAAACTCGAAGAGAAAGCCTGGAAAAACGGTCTCCGAAGACGCACACACAGAGAGACTTGTTAATACCAGACTTGAAAACTGCTGTATTATAAATGAATCAAGAACGTGTGCAGGAATAATCCTCATTCGGGTGATGTGTGGTGTGGAAGAAAGAACAATGCAGCGACATCAGAGGCTTAATGCAAAGTTGTTTTTTGTATAGTTTAAAGCTATATTTTTGTTTTGTTTTTAAAAGAAAAGTCAGGAATAAATAAATGTTCTATAATATGATGATCCTGAGCTGCTGCAAGTCACCTTGACAATTCTATATTAGTATTCGCGCAGTGTTGTGTCAGAGTGTCTGCTCGAAATTGCAAAGAACTTTTTATGTATGTACACATCATTCACCAGCCCAGATATGTAATCAAGCTTGGGGACAAATTTGTATATATCAGTTTACACCCAGGATGTGTGTGTGTGTGTGTGTGTTTATTGGGTAGATAGATATTTTAATGTAAAAACCCTCGCTTTTATGTCATGGTCTGTTTTGGATATTTTGAGACAAAAGTTAAAAGGAAATTTTATTAAAACGAATATTCAGGGGGAAATACACTGATCAGCCATAACATTACGACCACCTGCCTTAATATTGAGTAAATCCCCCTTTGGCCACCATAACAATGATGCTCTGTGTTTGATCACAGCCAGCATTAAACTTTTCATCTTCAGTAGAACTTCTGTTGGATTGAACTACACGGGCCAGCCTTCGCTCCCCATGAGCATCAGTGAGCCTTGGCCAGCCGTGACCCTCTCGACAGATCAACGGTTTTCCTTCCTTAAATCACTTTTGGTTTGTCCTGACCATCTATGGAGGCTGTAAGTGGGTGGGATATATTAAGCAGCAAGTGACCATTTTGTCCCTGAAGTTGATGTGTTGGAAGCAGAAAAAAATGGGCAAGTATAAGGATTTGAGTGACTTTAACAAGGACCAAATTGTGATGGCTAGACGACAAGTCCAAAACTGCAGCTCTTGTGGGATGTTCCTGGTCTGCAGTGGTCCGGACATAACAAAAGGGATCCAAGGAAGGAAGGAAGGGAAGAAGGGGGCGACCCACTCATTATTAGGCAGGTGGTCATAATGTTATGGCTGGTCAGTGTAAATACTCTATTTGTTTTCTAAAATCTAAACTATACCTAGATCACTTTATCCAGTGTTTACTTATGGAACATATTGTTAGTCTTTTGGAAATTTTTAGAAGTCTAAGCTGCAGACTTTGGCTGCCGCTGTATACACACACACACACACACACACACACACACACACACACACACACACACACACACACACACA
>JAQMYK010000023.1:13428206-13440396 GCA_030014345.1 Clarias buthupogon | reverse complement strand
ACCTTCAGCACTGCACAAGGAATCTTGAGATGACAGGAAGAGAGCACACACACACACACACACACACACACACACACAGCTAGTTCTATCTCCAGATGCATGTAGCCAGGGCCGGAGTGAGTCAGAGTGATGGATTGGTGTGTGTCCTGCAGGGTGATGAAGAGTTTATGGTCCACTTTCTGCTCCTGGGGAGTTGCAGAGCTTCCTGTCCTGCCTGGACAGGCCACACACACACACACACACACACACACTGACTGCAGTAGAGGTATAACATACACTGTTCAGGCTGCACCTCAGATCTATCAGATGTGACTTTCTGCTTTAAATGGTGTGCCAAGTCTCATATCATAAAGGGAATGGGAATAGATTTGCTTGATCTTATGATACATTAAAAAATATTCTTTAATACTTTTGGGGAAAATAAAAATAAGACCACTAAAGAGTGGTAAGTATATATGTGTTGGGTTAGTATGTGTGTATTTCTGGGAGTATTGTGAATCAGGGGTGTGTGTGTGTGTGTGTGTGTGTGTGAGTAGGTTAGTGCGTGTCTGGGTCACAGTGATGTGTGTGATTGACAGGTGTGTGTTTGTGCTAGAGGACAGTGTGTCAGTGTGTGACAGCTCCTCCACTCCCTGTGTAATTTGGGCTTTTGTTGCTCTGACAGCTGCAGTATACTCGTCCTGCACCATGACATCTCTCACATCTCTCTCTCTCTCTATTTCTGCATCTCCCTCTTTATTCCCCCACTCGCACCACTTTTATCTTTCTTTTCCTTATCGTGGTTTAGCAATGCTCAGAACTCGGGTGTTTGAATAAATAATACGTTGGGGAGACGTGTGACGAGTCATATATCATACATCAGGACAATATACCTTGTAACTGGAAAAAAAGATAAAATTAAATAAAAATAATGAGTATTGAATAATTAAAATAATGTAATTCATACTTGTCATGAAACGTGAATGAGAAAAGTATGCATCAGTCTCAATAAAGAAGGCGTGGCCTCTGTGCATCAGTATCAGTAAAGGAGGTGTGGTCTCTGTGCATCAGTTTTAGTAAAAGGGGTGTGGTCTCTGTGCATCAGTTTTAGTAAAAGGGGTGTGGTCTCTGTGCATCAGTCTCAGTGAAGGAGGAGTTAAAATATAATAATAATAATAATAATAATAATAATAATAATAACACCACCAACAGTTGAAATATTTCATATTATTTTACAATATTGTGTGTGTGTGTGTGTGTGTGTGTGCATCTGTGTGTAGGGGCACTTGATCTTGGATGCAATAATGATCAGTATCTCTTCATTCCTGTCCCTCCATTTCTCTCTATTCTCACTAGCAACTCTTAACCTTGTAACCCTCTTACAACCTTATAATGTTTGCCCAAGACTTAAATGTCTCTCTATATCTTTATTGGCCGCCCCACTCTTGCACCTCGACCTCGACCCAGTGGCATTCAGAGCACCTGTGCGTCTTTCCCCACTATTGTCCTTCCTCTCTCTTTCTCTATTCCCTGCCTTTTGTCTCCATCTGATAGCTGAAGAGGCAGCATGCAGAGATGGGCCCCTGATTGCGTCGCATTGTGTCAGGATGGAAATGTGGAAATGATGGTCCGTCTCTGCAGAGACACAGGGATGGAGAGATAGATAGTGAGAAAAGACAGAGAGAGACCTGCAGGCTCGTTGCCCTTTCGTCAGCATCCACATTGTAAATCCTTTCGTACAGCGGCCCGTGTGTTGGACAGAGATAAGACTCGGAAAGCAGCAGCACTATTGTCCTCATCCACGCTTTCTTGCATTCACTGTCCTATTGAGTCGGCGCTACAGGCGGCCATGTAAATGATAGTTATTTTAAGGACAGGCTCTGTGAAGGAGTTTATCTAATGAGCAGATGGCCATAGGCAACGACAGACGCCTTTACACCGAGACTGAGGATGCGAATGTGGTGACTTTGCACAGGCAGATGTCCTGCGTCTACTCTTCATCTGTCTGTCTCTTTCTATCCCTCTTCCCTGAGTCACTGAAATTGGGAGAGAATTAATAATGAAAGGAATGTGTCTAACAGCTCTGTGACATGTTAAAAGAGGACATAAGGAGAACGAGAGCGACAATTCAGAGTGATGAGAAAAATGGCAAGACAAGTAGATTCTATCTGAATCACTCGCAATCAGATCACTGCCAATCAGAATCAGATCACTGCCAATCAAAATCACACCAAGAACCAAATCACTTAAAATTTGACTTATGTTCACACCCAGAATCCAATAACTCTTAAACAGGACCACTGTCAGAAACTGAATCAGAGTTAGTCTTCTAATCAGAATGATAATTTCTATCTGAATCAGAATCACACCTGCAACAAATCACTTTGAATTAGAATCACACTCTGAATGAGATTCCTTTGAATCACTCTTGACATTAGATCACTCTGAATCAGAATCACACCTGGCAACAGTTCACACTGAATCAGAATCACTCCCAATCAGAATGAGATCACTGCCAATCAGATTCACATCAAGAATTAAATCACTTTAAATTAGAAAAAAATTACTTAAGATCACACTCAGAATCCAATAACTCTGAAACAGGACCACTGTCAGTAATTGAATCATAATTAATCTTCTAATCAGAATTAGAATCTCTATCTGAATCAGGATCACACCCAGCATCAGATCACTCTGAATCACATCTGGGAACAAATCACTTTGAATTAGAATCACACTTCAGAAATAAATCACTCTGAATCAAAATCACATCTGGGAACAGATCACTCTGAATCAGAATCACACTCTGAAAAAGATCATGCTTAATCAGAATCACCTTCTGAAGCAGAATCACACTCTGAATTAGATTACTCTTGATCAGAATCACAATCTGAATCAGAATCCCATCTGGCAACAGATCACTCTGAAGCAGAATCACACTCCGAATGGAATCACTCCGAATCAAAATCACACCTGGCAACAGTTCACACTGAATTAGAATCACACATCGCAATTGATCACTCTGAATCAGAATCACATTCTGAATGAGATCACCTTAAAACAGAATTACACAGATCACTTTGAAGCAGAATCACACCCGATATTAGATCACTTTAAAACAGAATCGCACTCTGAATGAGATCACTCTTAATTAGACTCAGACCCCGAATCAGATAAATTTGAACCCGAATAACAAAAAACAGAATCATTATCCTAATCAGACCCACACCAAGAATTAGATCACTCTTAATCACAATCAGACCAGGAACTAGATCACCCTGAATCTCAGTCAGTTAAAAAAAAAAAAAAAAAACAGAATCTGAATCTGAATCAGGATCACTCTATAAATCAGGGATGGAGGAAAACAGACATAAAGGAAATGTAAAAAAAGAGTACCACATTGCAGAGACAGAGTGATGAAGAGAAAGATGGAGACACAAAGAAAACAGATACAGAAGAACAGAAAGACAAACAGAAAGAGAGACAGACTGCAAGCTATAGTTCAGTAATTCTCCATGCTGAACACCGCAGGTTTAAAAATGAACGCCATTATTTAGTGTGTTAGTGAACAGCTGTGGAGACGAACGCTTTCACAGGAATGTGTGTGTGTGTTGATAGGTAGACCCTGTGTGTGTGTCTGTGTCTGTGTGTGTGGGTATGTTTGCGCACGTGTGTGTGTGTGTTTGTGTGTGTGTGAGCTGGCAGTTGGCAGTGCTGGGACTGAAGATAGCAGGGAACTGGGGGATGCAACGCAGTATCGAGTTGTGAACATCTGTTCCTCATAGAGACCGCAGAGCGAGTGTGCAGGAAACAGAAATAGGAAGGCTAACTGTTCCCTCACACACACACACACACACACACACCCACATACACACTTACATCATATATGTGTTTCCTCTTACACATTAAGACAAAATGCAAAAGAATTAAGGGGTTTTATAAACTCTAGAGCTAGAATTATAATCGAGGTGGATTCCATTCTGTATTTAGAAATACAGTAGAAATAAAAATATATAACTGAAAAATAAATACATAAAAGAACAGGTAAAATACCTGCGAAAGACATTAAACTTGAATTTAGCTAAGAGCTGGTGATCATAGCAGGCAATGCTTTTATTTTTGGTGTTGGTCTCTGTCTCTTAATGAAACCATCCATCTCTACTTGATCACCTTGCCACACACACACACTACACATTTCATTTAATTCACAATCCTTCCATCCCTTAACACCTCTCTCTCTCTCTCTGAGTGTGTGTGTGTGTGTGTGTGAATCCTTGTTTGCGTGTAAAGCCTTGGCGCCCGTTGTGCTCTGTTTCTGTGTGTGTGTGTACGCATATGTGAGTGTGTGCGCGTGATAAGAGGATCCCGCGTGCCGACATCTCCCTTCCTCTCTTATCAGCCTGCACAGCTGTGCTTAAGCTCGAACACATCTGCTCCCTCTTGGGAAGCCCCGCCCCCTGATCGCACTACCAAACTACACCTCCCATCATGCCCTGCTCTCCGAGCACCTCTCTGACAGGTGAGCAGGGTGTGACACTGATGCGTAGCAGGTGTGTTTACAAGCAGGCCCGGCCCGTCCTGCGCTCCCGTCCGGGGGTCGGGTTTGAAAGCTGGTGTCTGACTCTTTATCACACGGCTACAGCGGCTGAACCTAATTATACAACACTTATCAGACAGACACGCACAAAAGCTCATTACTGATGACGAACGCACGCAGACGCAGGTAATGCCAAACACTGCGTGACACACTCGCATACTGAGAAATCCAGTTAAAGCTTGCTGACATTTTGTGTGTATGTGTTTGTGTGTGTCTGTTTGAAGAAGGAAGTCTGCTTCCTAAAGAGACATGCGCTGGATGGTGTTTGAAAGGCCTCAGGCAGCGTTCCAAAAAAAGCAGCAGTGCCACTGACATTAGCCACTGAACACAGAGTGAGTGCAAAACTTTCTGAACAAAAGTTACTTTTGAGTATTAGGGCACTTTGTCTGAATATTCAAGCCTGTACTTTTTTTTCTGGTTTGTTTTGCGTAGAAGTCATCAAGCAAGTCTGTTTTTTTTATACTAATTGCATGAATTCCTCGAATTCCCATAAAAACAGTCCTTAGCCACCCATAATTTCTACATATTTTGCTTCCAACGAGCCAGACTGTCTTATATTTGTAATGTCCTATCCTTAAGGAATAGTTCTCTAAGCTTTCCGAAGGACTTTTTTTGGCTCTCATTTTCGTCTCTCATTTTCAGTCCAGTGCCTGTACCTGAACTTAACCAGTTTCAGAGGAATGTATTTTGTTTGTTAAGTCAAAAAGGGACCTATGATCCATTCGAGCATAAAACCTATCTAATTTAAGGCATGAACCAGTGAGAAACAGGTGCAGATGATGACAGATGATCAGGCCGGTGATTGGTATACTGGTGATGCTGAATGCTACAGTAGGTGGTTGGAACAGACGAGAGTGGAAATGAGGTCGCTGAGTTGAGTTGCTACATAAACAACTTTTTTTTTTTAAACAAATGGTATCTTTAGACACTTTTGCAGCCTCATTCATTCATCGTCTGTTCCAACCGCTTTGTCCTGTATAGAGGGTTGTGGGAGAGCCTGGGGCCTATCCCAGGAAACATAGGGCACGAGGCAGGGTACACCTTGGACAGGGGGCCAATCCATGGCAGGGCACATGCACATACACACTCATTTACACGCTACAGCCTAATCGGCATGTCTTGTTAGTGTGGGAGGAAACCAGAGTACATGGAGGAAACCATCCAAGCACAGGGAGAACCTGGACCCTGGTGGTGCAAGGCCACCATGCCACCCACTTTGCAGCCTGTCACAGTAAAACTTTTGTTAGTAAACTTTGTTCTCAGTTCTTTAATTTAATCTACATTATTTAATTACATTTGATATGAAGAATTGAGGGGTGGCTCAAGACCTTTGCAAAATACTGGATAATTTTGCTGCTGCTTTGGATCCAATGATGTTCTTTTGGCTGTTCCTATTAGCAGTCACCATCTAATGCACACATATTGATTTTTGCCAAGATGCCAGATGCATTCACTTCTTTACACAACCCACTTGCACTAAGGGTGCTCTGCAACCCTACTGGCTGGGTGTGGAACATGTCAGGTGAGATGCCTACAAATTTGTATCTATACTTTATTAATTAAAAGAAACAAAAAAGAATGCAGGAATGTATATTCATCTATTATACCGTATATACACCACTTATTCTGTGTAGGGTGAATGGGTCCAGGAGTCTATCCCAGGGAACTCGGGGGGGGATAAGATGTATACACATGGAATGGGGTGCTAAACTATTGCAATGCTCAAACACACAGCTTCACACACTATCTGGTAATGCCAACCATGTCTTACTCTGCATGTATTAGACTGTTGTACAGACTGTTGTCTTGAACCTGGAGTACACGAAGGAAACCCACCAAGCACTGGGGAGAACATGCAAACTCCATGCACACAGACCATAGAGGAGATTTTAACCCCCAGTGGTGGTGGTGTGAGCCGACATCGCTAACCACTAAGCCACCATCCTGCCACAGGACCATCTAGTATTGCAGTAATTGTGTACTATTTATAAAAAAATAACTTATGCTAATACACAAATGTTAATGCAGCCCTAGTGGCTGTTTTCACATTCTATTTTACACAGTTAAATAAACTTAGCTAGCTTAAGCTTAGCTCTCGATATTGAGACAGGTGAATTCCCTTAATTGTTGTTTTCAGATTAAAATGGAGAACTCTCTCTTACTTCTAGTCTCAGAAGGTGATTTAGCATGTTCAGTTACAGTAGCACTGATGGAGGTAACACTGTATGCTAAACGTGTGGGGTACTTTCGAAAAACCTCAGGTAAAGCTGGTTAGCTGGTTTATCAACCAGTCCTGTTTATAGCCTAGTTTATTTTTAGGGCTGTAAGTGCTGTTTAAGGGCAGCATGGTGGGGTAGTGGTTAGCACTTTGAGGGACCGGGTTCAATTCCTGCAAAAAGATGCTATTCTAATTGGTGTTCCCAAATTTCTTGTAGTGTGTGTATGCGTGTGCCCTATGATGGACTGGCACCCCATCCAGGATGTATCCCACCTCATTCCCTAAGTCTCCAGCTCCATGTATACAGGCGAAAGTGGTATAGACAATAGGTGAGTGAGTGCTGCTTTAGTTCAGCAGTGTATTGTTTCCTAATCTGAAGCTTTTGCAAAAAATCAATAAAGATATCCATCCCTTTGAAAAGCAGTGTGTTAATGGGGAGTCAATTAAGTCAAGTATTTTTTTTTTTTTTTTTTTTTTGGATTTCTTGCTATTTAATTCACTTTGACTCACTCACTCTCTAGATACCACTTGTCCTGTATAGGGTCATGGGAAGCCTGGAGGAGCACAAAGTGGGGTACACACTGGAGGCAGTTCCGATCCATCTCAGGGCACAGGCGTGCACACACTCACTCACACACTATGGTCAATTCGGAAATAGCGGTTAGCTTAATCTGCATGTCTTTGGACTGTGGGAGAAAATTTAAATTCATGTTAATTTTCTTCCATTTCATTTTGTAAATTATATATGAGCATAGGTGAAAAACAGATTCATTCCTCCACGCTGTCTCAAGAAATTCAACCAAAATCCAGTAAACACATGTGCATCCCATGTGACATATCACATGACATAAAAAATGAGACCCATGTCTATATATAAAAAAATTCCATGTGAAAATAAACACATGAGAAATCCCGTGTGAAAAATGAAATCACATGACAATGTTTTTACGAAATCACATGCGGAATGTAAAAGCATATGCCATGCATGCAATATGAAAATCGATACTATAAGTGAACAAATATTAATACCATGTGACTTTTGCAAATCAGTTTGGTGCAAAAAAAAACAAAAATGTATTTAACATTGACTCTATAATATGTTGTTGGAAATAGAGATGCATTGTATCTCTATTTCAAAGACAAAGAAAGAAAAACCTTTAGATGCTCAGTGTTAAGATGCTCATATTCTTAACCTCGACTCACCAGCATTCCGTCTCCTCTGCGTGTGTGAGGACAGTGCCAGCTGATGCACGTGGCGTTTTTCTGATGCGCCTCTTGGGCTCGTCAGCATTACCGTGGCTACTCTCGGAGACATCAGAACCCGGGAGAGCGAAGAAGCGGAAGAAGAGGAATGCCTCTTGCTCCCAGTCCTTTTGTACCTGTCTCTGTGAAGTGCTGAAGTCATCTCGTACATTCCTCCACTTTGATCCTCAAAGCCTTCGGAGGAGATTCGGCACAGTGTGAACTTTATATCCAAGCCTGACAAAATTCCACACTTTTCCTGTCTTTGTAAACAAGCGCTCACTTTAAAATCTCAAAAAATCTATTTATATATATATATTTATATATCGGTTCATGAAAAACAGCAGAGTGGTTCTTCACATCTGAACGACTATGACAGCAGAGTGGACCTAAAGAGCAACTCCTCCTTCACGACAGTTACTTCCCACCCTCTCTCTCTATCTTTCTCTCGCTCGCTCTCACTTTCTGTCTATCTCTCCCTCCCTGATAGGGCCTGAGAACTTTGATAGCAGGACACAGGGGACTGTTTGCCATGTTAAGCACGGACGGCGTGTAGAGAGGGCGAGTCTGGGTATGTGGGCGTTCTTCGATCCCTCTATGTAAGCTCTTGTTTCCCAGGGGTAGGTAAAAGCCCTGCAGGACGTGATAGCCACCGTGACGGTTTCCTCTGGCAGGAACCAGCTGTGTGAGCAGTTCACTCTTCCCTTTCCTGGCCGAACTTCGCTCTGACCACACGTTTCCTGTCTGACACCCTTACACTCACACACCCTTGCAGATGAGTGACTCAGACAGCAGGACATATGCTCTTGGTAAACTGTTCTTACTGATACACACGAATCAGTGACACGAGTTCTTTGGTTTGTTCGTGTGAGGGAGACGTCTTTTTTAAATCAGACACAAAAGTGTTTATAATGTAAGCCCTCCAGAAAATCCTACTAAGAGCTGGTATGTGCTGTTTCTTCAGGATTACCAAGTGGTGCATTGTTATTCTTAGAATAGGATGGTGAACACTTCCTGGTATTTTAACTGTTCTCAGGTTTTTCTGCGGAAGAGTCAAGCTGAAGACGTTGTGGAAATACAAAAACCACAGAGAAAGAGAGAGAGAGAGAGCCATCTGACTGATGGCAGATGTTTGGTGTGTTTTTGCATGTTTGAATGATTGAGAAAAAAATAATATTTTAGGAATGTGCATACAGATGTGCTTTAATTATAGCACCAAAACTCATAATAGAAAATCATGATAAACAGCAATAATATTAGACACACTGTGGTTTCTTCATTAATATCATGTAAATATCAGGCAATTGGATAACCTCCCAGCTATCCCGTTATTTTGTTATTTATGTTAGTTACGCAGTACATTAAGCCAAAGAAGTGAAAAAGACTGAAGCTGAATAAGATCTGGGTTGCTGAGTGGATGGTCATGAGTTTGAACCCCATGATCGACTGTGTCGGCACTGTTAGGGCGCCGGCCCTAAGTCCGGTTAAATAATGCGAGTGTTGCAACAAGAAGAGATTCCGGCGTAAAACCTGCTCAGATCTTGCGGATCAAGACAAATCAAAAACAGCAACATGGATCACTCCATAAAATCTGAATCAGAAAGATAACAATGTTGTACATGTTGGAAAAGTTTTTCAAAGCCATCATGCCAGTAATGCTGAGTTTGAAAAGTGAATTAAGGAAGCAAGACAGAGAATGACAGCAAGACACCGTGTGTGTGTGTGTGTGTGTGTGAGAGAGAGAGAGCGTTGAGAGCTGCCATATGTGTTCCTGATGGCCACGATCTGGCTCCTGTGTGTTTGTGTGTCCATGTGTGTGTCCGTGTGTGTGTGTGTGTGTGTGTGTCATGCTCCGATCTTGCCATCACAGTCCTTGTACTGAGAGAGGAAAAGAGCTGCAGCTGGGACCTGCTGTGGCCCTCTGGCCAGCACACACACACACACACACACACACACACACGGTAAAGTACAGAAGTGAAAGGGGATGTGCACACACAGATGTACCGTCTGTCACTGCCAAACACTCACAGATGGCGGCCAGCGGAGTGGATGTGAGAGTAGTGTGTGTGTGTGTGCGTGCTTGTGGTGTGTGGGAAGTTGTCCATGTGTTACAGGTGGGACTTTTGCAAGAGAGCCCTAACTGTAAAACCACAAAATATTTTAGGGACTTTCCTTTTGTGTGTTGATGTAGAAACGCCCTGTGATTCACCAGGTTTCACGCACCGATGTCTCTAATAAAGACAGAATGACGAGAAACACTAATAAGCAACACAATTCATGGTATCACGCAGGCCACAGTAATACTTTACTGACTGTAGCATCTTTAACAGCAATTCGAAAAAGTATGGGATATTATATGAGAATATACACACTATGTGCTTTAGTAGTAATTACAAAAAAATGACACCATAATGTCAGCGTACGTTAGAGAAAAAGGAAGGAACAGTGGTGTAACACTGTGGAGTTCCACACGTCTTCCTGTGGGTTTTCTGGTCCCCTCCCAATTCCCAGGACCTTACCAGATTCATTCTAAATTGCCCCCAAGTGTCAATAAGTGTATGAATGTGTGTGTTTGTGCATGCTGCCCTGTAATGGACCACACTCATACTGTGTACGCCGTATCTGAAGTGCACCTCTCAAAAATGTACAGTACCAACACATCATGACGAAGAACTTACCATCTGTGATCGGCACGCCTGTTAGCAAAGCATTTCAATCTTTCTCCTTCTACACCTCTATTTACCAATAAAGTTCATAAATACTGTAATCTCACTTTTCTGCATCATGGTAGTTTCATTAAAAGTACTCTAAAAGTAAGTACTCTTTAGCTCCAACTTTAAGAAGATCTGCGCAGGAGAATTTGCCATACGTTTGCAGTACAGTAAGTCCTCTACATACAGTATGAATGAGTTTGTGAGCCTGTTTGTAAGTCCGATTTGTTTGTAAGTCCAACAAACATTGTTTAGGTACTAATATACTAACACAATTGGCTATACACAGTATAAAGCTAACATGTTAGATGATCTTGTTCTTGTTCTTTAGAATCGATGGTCGATTCAACGTCTGTCCTCTTTTCACCTTATGTTCACTTTTGTCTCCATTATTATTGCTTGCCGCTTCTTAGCAGTGTCTGCTTCATCGCTGCTGCTTTTACGCTTACTTCCAGACATCCTGGGCTTGTTGGACTGCACTTGCAGAGGATGTACGCTGTCCTACGTACATTGTCAGGGTTTGGTGATTTGGCACCTGTGGCATCACTACGGAGTCTCTGAGAAACACCACCATCAACTAGTGGTTTAACGGTGTAATTGCAGACAGACCAGCGCGCAAGTATAAATGCTCACAATTCCGTAGACCACGTAGATTTTACACAGAAGCATATATTAGGCTACCTATTTACCCCGCTGCTTGTTACTGTAAATTTTACTTTCATTAACATTTGTTATTGGTTACAGACTCAGATCTGACTTCTGATCTTTGTGAGTGGGTGTCCATGTGCTTTGCAGGTTTCCTCTGGGTATTTCAGTTTCCTCCCACAAACCAATGAGATGGGTTGTGTGCTTGTGTGTCACCATCTTTGTGCCTTGAGTTACTTAGTTTAGTCTTGACTGCGGTGACAATCAGTGAAATCGAGTGTGGCTCAGTCTTCACATTGTCATTTGTTTCAAAACCACAGTGACAAAGATAACGAGACCTTATTGTCATTGTAGTAATACTGTACAACGAAATTTGTTTTGTTGCTCTCAGAGACCAGCAGTAGTAAAGAGGATGTAAGAATAAAACATCAATGTCATTTTGAATGCCATGCTGCTGCCCTCTACCCTACTGATTACAATAAAGTGAAATGAGTTGGTGTGTGAGTGTGAGCGGCTATGACTGTATGGTTAACTGAGTGCAGAGAAAAGTCTCTGCAGGTGTGTGTGTGTGTGTTCAGGATTTCACTAATAAAGAAGCAGCTCCCTAACGTGTAACCTAAAAACCAAGATTATTATTCAGAATCATTCAGAAGTGTGTATGGCTCACACACTTATAACAAAACAGGTGCTGATGTGGTAACATGCATGACATGCACACACACATATACACTACCGTTCAAAAGTTTGGGGTCACTTGCAAATTTCTTTGTTTTTGTTTAGTGATTTATTTTCTACATT
>JAQMYK010000023.1:13410003-13428106 GCA_030014345.1 Clarias buthupogon | reverse complement strand
AAGGAGATTAATGCATTTTTTGGACGCCTTCAGCATTCCTTTACAATGTAGAAAGAAATAAAAATCAGGAACCATCACTGAACGGTAGTGTATATATATATACACACACACACACACACACACACGTGCACATACATATACTGTATATACTGTATACACACACACACACACACACACACGTACAGTATACACACACCACATATATACATATACTGTATACACACACACACACACACACACACACACTTGTGGGTGTAATTGAGGATCTCTGACACACAATTTTCTTGTGGTTGTGTTATCGTCAAATTTCATTTAAAATTTTGTGTGTGTGTGTGTGTGTGTGTGTGGAATGAACTTCCTCTAGATGTCCGTACAGCAGAGACTTTGACTATCTTTAAACGACGACTCAAGACGTATCTGTTTCTCCAGTACTTGGAGAACTTATGTACTTATGTACTATACGATCATGTGTAAAAGTTAGTGCCCCCTCTTTTAATTCTTTTAACCGTGTAACCGTGTAAGTTTTTTCACCATGTCATTACTTATTTGACAAAAACGGAGCTAAAAAAAAAACTAAGTACCCCTTTAATGCTTTCACAGGATTTAAGAGGGTAAGCCAGGTGAGGTACTTTTTTTTGCACATGGCTGTGTATGCATGTGAAAGGGTTAATCTTAGTATGAGTATGATTTAGTTCATTACTCTTTACTGTATCTTCATACTACAAATGCTTTAACATGAGCCAATAATTTTAACTAACAATAATCTTTGCTGTTATTACACAGTATATCGGTGAGTTTTTTGTGACAATGATTGCATGTTCATGGAAGAGTAAGATAAGTACCCGCATAACAGTAACTGTAAGTATGTGTTTTTCTTCATCGTTGCCTGGCACTGAAAAGAAAAGAGAAAAAAAAAAGAAACGTTTTGGGCTGCTGAGGTGATCAGTAATCAGTCATGCGCAGCTCTACAGTGTGACCTGTTCAAGCTCTGATAAGTTTATTAAAGCGTTAGCTGATCGGCTCGCCGGGCCTTTATCTGTTCTGCGCCGTGTCAGCGCTATTCACATGTCTACTACTACCAACACACACACACACACACACACACACACACTGCAGCTAATTGCAGCTTAGTGCAATGAGTCACATCTCCATCCATAACACACAGTATGATTCATGCACTAGTTCAGAGTTCATGCATCCATACCATTTATCTTATTCTGTGTAGGGTCACATGGGGTTGAGTTCTGTTCCAGGGTACCCAGGGCACAAGACGGGTGACACCATGTGAATGGGGTGCCAACTCACACACTCACACACTCATACACCCTATCATATTGATTTGAAAACACCAATCATCCTACGCCACATGTCTGTGGTGACATGCGGAAGCCACACACACACAAATACACTTTAAGGTTTCCTCCTGGTAATCCGGTTTCCTTACACAGTCCAAAGACATGCGAGTTGGACTAAATGGTGTTTCCAAATTCCTTGTAGTGTGATGGATTGGCACCCGTCCCCCACTTTGTGCACATATGACCCCTCCATGGGTGAGAGAGTGAAAGTGTTAATGGTCGGGGATTTAGAGAATACAAAGCCTATGCTCCATTTCTATATAAAAAGAAATTATAAGTCATTTGCACATTATTCTCATGAGATAACGCTACAAACTCTTCTGTGCCATGGTGTGCCCCTGATTATTAGCAAAGATGAAGGTGCTATTTAATTCATGCTGATTATTGTTGCCGTAGTTGCCATTATGGTACATTTAGTGTGTTTTTTTCCCCCCGTGTTTCACAAGTTTCTCACATGGTTTTTTTAAACTATCTAGCTTAGTGCATGAGAAGAAAAAAATGCAACAATTCTTAAAATTAAAGCTTGAAAGACAAAGACAGTGACTAACAGAGTTAGAGCCATAAAGACCAATTTTTTTCAGTTTGTTGGTCTAAAACAGAATAAAACCATTAGTTTGAAGTAAAAAATAATGTGTACAGTACAGGGTTTGGATTATTGAACACTAGCGTAAGTACTCACACTTTTACTGGGAAAAGAGTTTGTATAAATATTTAAATGGTTAAAGCTAAAAATAAGCTGATCAGCTTTAATGCAATCAGTGGTATTATTATTTCAGTTTGAAGCACACGTACATGTCAGCCTGTCTTTCTGTACAGCAGAGCTCTCTGTCTAACTTATTAATACAAAGAAATAAAATTTTGTTAAGTACAGTATCTTACACCCTGTTTCACCGGTAAAATTATGACCTAATCTCAGTAAAAATGTTCAGTTTATTTTTTCTAATTAATATCTATTGGTGCAGGTTCACATTGAGGAAGTAGCTTTTTAAAAAGTAGATTATTAAATCTGGGATATAACTGTTCATAACATCGCTTTTACTCAACATTTTGATTCCACTTATGGTGCAGGTTAAACTTTAGGCAGATATCTAAGGACTGGCAAAGTTTCATTATATTCTGCTGGGACAGTTTAGTGTGAGACTAAAGTTCTGAGACTGGTTTCTTGTTCTCCTATGTATGTATGAAACATAAAGATATCATTGAAAGAGCGAGTTCTGACCAATGTACCTTTTTAAAATTATTTATATAGATTATCTTTAAATGATAGAATTTCAACACTAGACTAATTTTTTTTTTTTAACATCATCTGAGTTTTTTATTTTTATTTTGAGTTGTAAACACTACGCTGGTATGTTATGATGTGCTGCTGCTTAATGACTTTAATTTTAAGGTCGTTAATGCGGATTTATTTCAGGGCATATATTAATGGATTCCATTGATTCAAACAATCCTGAAAGTCCTTTAGTGACTGAGCATCTCTTACAGCACATGGTGGTATTGATTAGTGCTAGAATGAAGAAGCTTCAGAAAAAAAAGAAATGTGTGTGTGTGTATATATGTGTGTGTGTGTGTGTGTTTCATGGCTGAGTGCAGCACTAGAGAGTATGTGAGAGGCAAACAGCCATATGGCGCCACGTCGTGCACCTGCTGAACCTCCTCCTCCTCCTCCTACGAAAGTCCCACTAACAACTCTGACGCTAAACAAACACTGCAGCAGTGTTGATGCCAATACATCACGGAAACATATGTGTAATTTATGATCTTTCTGTGTCCTTAGAGATGCTTTTAAGGAACTGATTCTAGTCAACAATGTATTTTATTATTTATACAGTATGTGACTACAAAAATATGAAAAACTGTTGCTATTTTAACATTGAGACCATAAAATATCATAAAAAAAAATCTTATTTATAAATTGTTTAATTTTGGGAAAGATTTATACATATGCTAGGCTCTATTATTACAAGAAGTGAAGTTTTGTGCTTATATAGAAGTTTTCCTAAAGACTCAGAACTATTAACAGTCACAGCACATCCTATAGAGCCTATAGAGCCACGACAGACTACACCCCCCAACACTGCGCTACACAGTCTCGTTCACACTCACCTGAGTTCTCATCATGCACACCTGTTCATAATCACACACAGACTATATAAACAGTCTCTGAATACATGCTCAATGTGAACTAACTGCTTAGTTTTCCCACCAAGCCTGATGTACTGTAGCTCTTAAAACTCAGAGCATTTTACCCATTATTTCCCCCTTTTAATAAACATCATATATAGGGTTCTGGATAGGCAATATGATGAACTGAATTTTATTTGATTTTAACTATACAAACATGACAGAGCAAAAAAAAAACGGTCCAACAAGCAAAGAAATAGCAGAGATATCACCAAATAAATAATAATAATAATAATAATAATAATAATAATAATGTGCTCTTTTTTGAGAGTTCTACATCTTTGTCCATGTCATAAGAGTAATGATAACTTTGGTTCACTTGACATATTTAAAAACTCAAATGCACAGTCTGATGTCTGAAGCCTCACACAACCGGCTTCACATTTTTTTTTATTCCTCATTGATCCGTGCTGTGTTGCCAGGACAGATCTGTGCCGCTTGGATTTTAAGGGTTTTAACCAAGCTTTTGTTTTTTGTATGATGATTTTTTTTTTCTTGTTCTGCTCTCTGAGTTTTGTTTTGGATTGTGGATTCGTCTGTGTAATTCAAAGTCAGTGCACACTGACTGACCTTCTTCCTGACTCTGTTTGTGATTTTGCTTTATAGAATATAAATGACATCAGAGTAAGTTGGTAGTAATTCAAACAGCTTGGAAGGAGAAGTATCGTGAAGTATCGTGAAATACTATAGAAAAGCTCTTAATGTTGCTAGATCAATGTGTCTCTCCACCCTTATAAAAGATAACAAATGTAATTAATAGATTCTTATACTAGTGTGCATTTGTGCATTTAAAAACAAATACTGAATTCATCTCTCAACACTGGATATGAACCTAAATCTTTTAAACTAGCAGGAATTAAGCCCTTGATTGATCTTGTGACATGCCACCTAAGTGAATGCAATCTCACTAAGCTGAAAAATTATTTGTTTCATCAAGACCTTTGTGAATATGTTTTCCTTGGGTAAAGGATCGGAGTTATCGGACTCATTGGCATAGCATGTTTTGGCAAACTGGCATGATTTGATTGTGTCTTCCACAGTCGTGAGCTCACTCAGGTTTGTTGACAGTGAAGTGGCTGGTTGTTTTACTTTCAGGGAGCCGTCATGTCTGTTTTCTAGACTATATACAGTAGCTAGGTCTGCTGGAGTCACTTACTCATCGTTTGTACCGCTTTATCCTGTATAGAGGGATTCAGGAGGGTATCCCAGGAGACTTAGGGCACGAGGCAGGGTACACCCTGAACAGGGTGCCAATCCATCGTAGGGCACACATACAAACACACAATTTGGGAACGCCAATTAGCCTAATCTTCAAGTCTTGACCGTGGAAGGAAACCGGAGAACATGGAGGAAAACCACTAAGCATGGGCAGAAAATGCACACAGAGATGGGAATGGAACCAGGCCAGGAATTCAATCCGGACCCAGGAGGTGCAAGGCGACAGTGCTAACCACTAAGCCACCTTTCCACCCTGGGGCTCAAGTCAGAAGTCTCATAAAGACTTGAAGTAATGAAGAATTTGAGTTCATAGGACTGGGGGAAATCAGAAGTCTAAATCCTTATGTGCACTACATAAAAAGTTGAGTCTAAATAACCAGGACAAATGATCAGTTTCAGAGTCAATCACTCGCAAAAATTACTAGACTAAATAATAAAGACTAGCACTATTTAAGAGTTAAAGTCCCAGTGACTAGGGCAAATCAGTAGTCTAAATCCTAACAACTGCTACAGCACCGCTTGATTCCAAATAACCCTGGATAAACCAAGTTTAAGTGAAAAAATTGACTGGAACTAGAGTTTGAGTCCTAGTTTCTGGGACAAATCAAGAGGTCAAATTGAAGTGAAATCAAGCGCTTCAGTCATAACAGCAGGGGTAAAGGGACTTTAAGTCACAAATAATTAATTAAATAACTAATTAAATATTTGAGGCTTGAAGACTGGACCAAATCAGGGTTTGACTGACAAAGACTAGGTGTCCTAAAGAATAGAAGAAATCAACAATTAGATCATAAAATCATAGTGTTAATTACATACAAGAATAGGAGTATATTTTGTTAGTGTGTAATAATAAGTTTTTTTTTTTTTTGCATGTAGTCAAGTCTTTAAAAAAAAACATATCAATAGGCTTTCGGTTCAAAGTAAACATTCACTTTGCAATTAATATCTGTATCTACACTATATAAATATAAATAGATGTATTTTTGTAATGTTATTTTTGTTATTTCATGGTACGTATAATGAGTTTACTATGCTGGATTTATTTGAACACAGCCTCCTACAAGGGTTCATGGACCTGTAATGAATCTGTAATGGCTCTCCAGTAATGTTGTATGTGTGTGTGTGTGTGGGTGGGTGTGTGTGAAAGAGGATATGCCATGACTCTCACACAATAAGAGAAGGAATCTTTCCCTCTTTCTCTGTGGTATTTTTCTGTGCACCTGTTTGGCACAGACAGTCCTTGCAAAGCTCCAGATCTTAAGAAAACTCTATAAGTTAAACCGTTCCCATCTGTCACCACACACAGATGCACAGTGGCTCCTGCTATCTCTCTCTCTCTCTCTCTCCTTTTTTCCACTCCTGCCTTGGCACCAGCTCAAGAACTGTCAAACCACACCTGCTATATTAAGTACGTTGTCTAAGACACACAAATAAATTCCCACACTCCTGAGCATGTACATACACACACACACACACACCCCATCACCCACTCAAACAAAATGTTGATAAATTGTCTTGGAAGATGTCCATAGTTTGTCTCATGAGCACGAAAGAGATAATCTGTTAGATCATCTATTAATGGTTGCAAATGAGTCACAATGAATGCAAAAGGACCAAAAGCAGAAATTTCAATGATCTGTGTGCTTTAACTACCATTGTAGTACCGGAGGGATTTGAACGAGAATGTCATGGTCCCAATGCCTCAATGAGAAAACATATATATAACATATATAACTCATGGTTTAACCACATGCTTTGGTTAATAATGCACATAAGCCATGATTAATGTAAACAAAATAGTATGGTTTGTTTATCCTTGCATATTTTTAATCCAGGATGTGAAGTCGATTATCCACTCAACTACTGGTTCATAAAAAATGGCCGCATCAGTTTCAGGAGCCTTTAAAGTCCAGAACATTTTAGCTATTTGTTGTTTTGCTGTTTTTTTTATTTTTATGAACATACTGTGTATAGGACTCAGGATTGTTTTTAAAATTATTTTTGTTTGTATTTTTACCTGATTTTCTCCCTAATTTAGTCGAGTCCAATTCCTCTCCGTCACTAGGGGGCTCCCACATTAAGGTTACTACTACCACTCCGTCGGGAGGGCCGAAGACTATAACATGTTTCATCCGAACCATATGACGCCAGTCGACCGCACCTTTTCGAACTGCTCACACCGCTGGGGGCGGCGTAACACACTCGGAGGACAGCAATATCCACTCCTTCCGCTTGCGTGAGCTCACAGACGCCCCTGATTGGCTGTAGAGCCGTGATTAATGTGGGAGCACGAAGTACCTCTCATCCCTCCCCTCTGAGAGAGCTCCGGCTGCGAGAGGTTACAGCATCACCCGGGAGTCGACTCCGAAAGGGCTCAGGATTGTTGAGTATAGTGTGACATATCCTTTTTTCAGCACAAAATAAGCAATATGATGAGCTGAATTGTATTTCACTTTAACCAACTATACAAACATAACTGAGCAAAAACAAACAAACGAACAAAAAAAAAAACACATGCACACGTGTTTTTATGGTTGCTTTTGGTTGTTTCTATGGCAAAAAAAACACAATAATAATAATATGGTAATTTTGAGAGTTCTATGTCTTGGCAACATCACTCCCATAGTCCGTTAGTTTTAAAATTGACCTTTTATAAAAGTAATGATAACTTTCGTTCTACCTGACATATTTGAAAACCCAAATGCATGTATCACTTTTAAATCGTCGGCACGTATCTTTGCAGCTTGAGTTTTAATAAGGCGTCAAGAGAAAATCGTCTCAGTTCGAAAGTAGGAACTTCAATAGCAGCTCCTGCTTCATAGTCCATTCTCACACTTCTGTGTTCCTTGATGTAGAAGGTTAAATACTATAGCAGTGTTTGAGAACTTCTGTTTAGGTTCTATACAATGTGAGAATGACCAAATGTTTACCACAACGTAAATATCCAACCTGTCCAAAAGATCCAGCAGTGTCTTATAGGGTACCTGTTGCTGCCAGGCTCCTTGTCCTCCAGGTAAAAACCCAGTTGAGCGTTACATTGTATGTAACCAGCCACAATATAGGACTTGCATTTAAGAATTGTTTTATTTTTTATTTTGAGATGTGATGTGTGATTAAATGGTAATATTAGGATGTATTTGGAATAGGGCTGTCGATATTTTGAGATACTGAATCATAAGCTAACACTTCATTCCTGTGTCTGTATCAGAGCATGTGAAATTTTGACCTGACACACATAAACCTTGCTTAATAGCGCATTCTCACGCTTCTTAAAAGATTGCCTTTAAATTTCAAATTTCTGAATGTTTTATGCAAATAATACTGCAGTTTGCATAAAACAACAACAATTTTAATTTGCACGAAACTGCTGAAATAAAATACTTTTACAGTGGTGGACTCAGGCTTTTGGAAATGTTTAAAAGTTATTCTTCTTAAACCAGTTGCAGTGTAGCACATTTTATTCACCAACCAAAACAACCATGACACATTGTGTTAGTTCACGAACCAAAAGCAGGTGTATAATATACTGTAGCCTCTCTCTATTTTATTTTCCCTGATGCTCATCCTACTGTCATAACCAGCCTCTTGGCTGCTCTAGATTTGTGCCACCCTGAATTAAGGACAGATGGAAATTAAGGTTCTCCCCCTGAGAGATTCCTCCAGGTGTATGTCATAGGAGAGAAGTATCTGACCTGAATCCAGACATGTTTTCGTTTCACTGATTTTACAAACTGAATCGAGTGTGAACACTTTTACTTAAGCTGAAGATTTAATAGAAGGCATTGTCATAGACAGCTTTTACTAAACGAGTGCAGGGACGACCCAGACAGACAGTCAAGGACAGCTACTGTACTGTCACATATCTGTTGCAACCAATTAGTCAGAAGCACATATTGCAATCTCTAGGCATAGAAATTTGTAAGCTGTAATTTTATATAAAAATAATGAATTGTGGGAACTTACATAACAGGATATCCTTGTTAGAATAACCTTGCAATGGCCAATATTTTCCTTTCAGGATAAGTTTAAAAGGCAAAGATTTATTGAATAGTCAGTGATTATGTATCAATCGTGCACCGATCAATACTCTAATGATATGATATCTCAATACACTTGCCAGTGCTTCTTTCAGATCCTTTCCCCAATTTTAAAGCGTACACAAAGGTAAACATCATGTACAGTGCACAGATTTCACGCTCCCTGCTGACTGACTTGTTTTTTGTATTATTTCATCTCCACAGGCGAGGTTTAGAAACCTTATTTACCATTTCCATGCCTCATTAAAATATTTTTCAGACTTCACAGAGGAGGTTAGGGTGACTTCTGAGTTGATCCGCTTTGCATAAAACACTTCTATCCAGCCCGTATGTGAAAAAAGAAAAAAAGAAAAAATCAATTAACTCTCTGTAATTGGCTTGACTTTGCTCTCAGTCTTATAACTGCAATCGATAACAAAATAAAAAATGAAGCTGAAGGCCACATTATGCTATTGATTTGCGAGTGGGCTCTCAATATTGCATTGCACATACATAAGTAGTGGGGTTTTGAATAGTACATACGTCTGGGTGCGCTGATAGCAATTATCTTTTAGACTCGATGGAGGTCGTTAGGACAGCAATTATTTCTAACTTCGAACGAAGGTGGCATTTAGAGGAAGAAATCCTCCAAAGATTGGACATCGAGCCATTAGACTTGGATTTTGGTTAATTTTATCATCTAATTACTAACTTGGCTTGGCCTAATTGGGCTCAGAGACAAGCCTCGTGTCTCTGGGGTCAGCTAAAGCAGGGAGAAAGCATTCTTTCTGTCTTCGCTTACACGTCCGGTTCAGAGGCACACGCGAGAAAGAGCAGAGTGTGCCGAGAGATGACTCATGCAAGCAAACTTTACCGCAGTGGGTTTTAATAAGCTGCTGTGCTCAGGATGAACCGCCTAATTGGACTGGATGCTTTCATTACTGAGACGCTGTAAGAAACTGCCTACCCAAATGGCAACTTTGGAGGTTAATAAAAAGGGGAGCATATGCACATTTTTAAAAAAAGAGGGAAAAAACTGATTAACCAGGTGCTTGTTATGACCATACAGCAGATAATGAGAAAACAAGAAGACTATATAGAGAATTTTGTGCTCCAAAAATCCTGTGAAAGCTTGAAAGTTCAAAAACTTGATAATGCCGTGAAACCCAGGCAAATGATTTTGCAGGCAGCAACACTAATCAATATGTCTGTTGTTTGGTTGTTTCAATTATGTGTTCATTTATATTCAGAACATTTGCCAGAGCCTTCTATGCAGAACTCCGGAAAACAAATCAAGACAGTGGCTAATCAATCTCACTAGTGCAGGTCATTTCTCATTTGTCCACAGGACAAGTCTTGCAGTTTGTTCAGATGCAGTTTCATGAACCACGAACATGCTTCCATATTCTTTTTAAACAGAAGAGGCTTTCTCCTGGCAACCCTCCCAAACAAACTGTACCTGTTCAGTCTTCTTCTAATTGTGCTGTCTTAACAACTGCTTTCCTAAGACCATTGCTTATGTCTTTCCCTATTGACATTGTGTTAACACACACATGAATGACCCAGACCAGCACACTACCAAAACGTCTGTGTTTATAGAGGTCTGCACATTACCGGATAATCAATTAATCAAGGGCTGATGATTAGCAGCACCTGATTGCAACCTACAGTACCCTCTCAAATCCTGTAGAGGCAGTAAGTGGTAGTCAGTATTCCCTGCATGTTTATTTTGGCATAATTTTTGAAAAACAAATAATTTTTTTGTTTTTATTAATTTTTTATAAGTTTTTTTTATTTTATTACAAATTTAACTCTTTTCCTGTCCCTAGATTTCCCTAAATATGGCTAGTTTAGAGGAAACAAAAGAGTTAAATTTTTACTTTGGAAGATACTTGATGTAGCTTAGTGGTACTGCAGAAGCTTCGTATAAATCTGACGTGAACTTTGCAATGCATTTTTGAACGGAATGAGCTTTATGGAACCTGACTCTGATTACTTACATTGCACTCATGTTCCCGTGTGACAAACTTCACGGTCGTTGTGCAGAGCAGGAACGTTTATAACGGCCAGGACCTATAGAAATGTACTTATATGCATCTCAATTGCATATACAGTAAGACAAATGTGAAAAAAAACTCAATTGAAGACACAAAATATCTATCAAATTTGGGGAAAAAACAACAACTTTGATATTTTACCAAAAATCAACAAGAGGAGAAATGAGAGGTTGTGTCACTGTGAAACTTTCTCAATTATTCAAGCATACAATCAGTCCAGTCAGCCTCAAATCACAGATCCATCTGTTAAACAGATTTACTGCTAGCTAAAACATTTGTAGGAAGTGATAGTAAAAATTAAATGTTAGATAATACCAAGTTGGCTGATAAAACTGTACAGCATTAAGAAAAAAACATTCTAATAAAACTCACCTTATATTATTCATATTAATATTAATGTGCATTTGTAAAGCAGTGATGTGCAGGTTATTTTAGGAGAAACTACTGCACAGAGTTAAACACCTGGGGCTGCAGGTTGTAGCAGGACCCAACATCTCTAGGGTCCCTATTTCAATCCTAATTATAGGTTACTGTCTACTTGGGTTTGCTGTAGATTCTCTGGTTTCCTCTCAGCCAGAAACATACCAGGAGAATGTACAGCGTGTATATTATGTTACCTGGAAATATTCTGCACTTATCGTAATTCTGACCAGGAAAAAAAAACTTAAGGTGAAGAAATGGATGAATTTTCAAAATTCTTTGCAGTGCATTTAACTTTGACCATAGGGTGGACAATGTTGTTCAACTCTAGGTGTCTAAGATTGCTACCACACAAAGTTCCACTGTTCAGATGCAACATGAGGTTTTGTTCATGTTAATAGTTTTTAGTAGGTCATAATCCTTTTTTTTTTTTTTTATCCTTTTTTTGCTTGGGGTGGCTCAGTGGTTAAGGCATTGGACTATGGTTTGGAAGGTCCCATGTTCAAACCCCACAAACACTGTTGGGTCCTTGAGCAAAGCCCTTAACCTACAACTGCTCAGATGATAAAAAACTGTAAGTCGCTCTGGATAAGGGCATCTGCTAAACGCTGTAAAAGTCAATGTTTGTAACAAAAAAAAGTAAAAATCTAAATAAATCTGGGTAGGGTTAGGGACAGATATCTTCTGCGTGTGCATGCTACCTCAGTCTGAAAGCTTGCAGAACGAATCATGTGCAGTCTGAAGTTTCATCAGACTTGACCATTGACTTGGCGTCCTCTTACACATCATGCATGCACACTGATCATTTTTTAATTTTAAGCTCTGCTTCATGCATCGTTTCACGCCACCTTCTCTCTCTCTCTCTCTCACACGCTCGCTTTCTTTTGTTGTCTGTAAAGTAAGCTTGTGATGCATTATGATCTTTGGCTGTAAAGAGAAGGTTTAAAGCACTTGTGTGATCCTATCCTGAGGCACTGTGCACTTTGCACTCTTTCTCTCTCTCTCTCTCTCTCTCTCGTTCTCTGGAGACTACACATAGAGACACACACGAAACACTTTTGCCCTCGCTGTGTCCTCTGCAAAAGCAACAACAACAGAAAAAAAATCCCTACATCTACATATTCTTGCCCTTGAAAGGGGTGGATGCATTAACTAGTTCTCTGCTCAAAACCTCGCCTGAATGTCAGCGTTTGATGAGGAGAACTACAGCGATGTAAATAACTGACACGAGTGAACATCGACTCTATCCAGATTAAAATAAGGTACTTTGATTGTATTGTGGTCTGAAAAAAAATTGAAATGGAAAAAGCTGCAGGATAAAAGTTTGTTTTCTCCTCTGAGACAAAGCCAAGTACAGTGAGCCAGAGTGTGTGAGGAGGTTAGAGAGAGAGAGTCAGAACAAGCATGATGGTTAATGGTGGGGTAGATTGTTAGGAGGTGAAAGAAATATAGATAGAGACACTAAAGGCTGAAGGAGGCTTTGACATTTTGTTCCTCATGAGACACATAGCTGGGGCGGAGAGAGATAGAGAGAGAGAGAGAATAAAAGCCAGAGGATAAACATGGGGGGGGGGAAATCAGCCACTCACAAAAAGGGTAGAAAAAGGCTTCTTTGCAACACTGGACATGTGTCCATTACATCGTACCCATACAGACACCTAGAGACATATAGACTAGCCAGTCCACTAATCACTAACGTGTTTTAGAAGGTTAAAAGAAGCTGAAGAACTCAGAGGACACCCACTCATACACAGGGATGCACAGCATCTCCACATACATCTTATCTTGAGCTCAGTATCATGGGACCACCAAGTCCCAGGTATGAAATGGATTCCTGTTGTAGACCAAAATTGGGTACTTACTGTACTTGCATGTTTGCTCTCTCCCCCAAACATGTTCTGCGTCCTAATGAGCATTAAAGAAAGAAGAAAAGTGGTTTCTTCATGTGCTGATTTTTTTTTGAAGTTTATGCCACATTGAAGTGACCAGTCTTGCTTCCCGAAAAAATTTTCCCCTAAAATGGCCAGTTTTTAGCGTTATACTGTCTTTCTTCAAACAATAATAATTTAAAATGCAAATTATTCATATTTCTTTTTGAGTATTGACACTAAAATCGGTGTAAGCTTCTAGAAGCATATGGCTTGTAAAAATGTTTCTTAAATTAAAAAGAGATGTTTTTTGGTGTAGTGGTTAGCACTGTCGCCTTGCACCTCCAGGGTCTGGGTTCGATTCCCGGCCAGGCTCTATTCCCATCTCTGTTTGCATGGAGTTTGCACAGTCCAAAGACATGCGGATTAGGCTAATTGGCGTTCCCAAATTGCCCATAGTGTATGTGTGTCCTGCGATGGATTGGCACCCTGTCCAAAGTCTCCTGGGATGCTTCATCCTCAAAGTTTCATCTGAATGACAATTAAGATCATTGAAATTAGACAAGTTACGGACATTACATAAAAGGGCATGAAATTGTATTTAGCAATTTTTATTTGATAAAAATATAAATGTCTAGATGAGACACTTTTTAGCACCAATACCATGGTTTAGCTTTCCAAGTTGCAGGAAAAAAGTGGGTAAAAAAACAAAGAAAAAAAAGGACAGACTTATAAAGTAGGGAAGCTTTATGGAGACTAAGCCAAGTAGGCAAAGCAGCAATGTCTGTGAAGATTAGAAGAAAAAAAAAACGAAAAAAAAGAAGAAAGAATGAGAGACAGAGTAAAGACCAATGAATGGACAAAACCCCTGAAATTGTGTTTCTCATAAGCCACAAAACTAAGTAAGCCAGCCAGTAGTGTGTGAGGAGGTCAAAGTAACAGAGGGAGTGAGAGAGACGAGGACGAGCATGCCCGTGGCTGAAAAGGCAATGAGTAAATAGAGTAAACAGAAACAGGTCTAATAGGAATATCAAGGCAGTGAGAGGTAAACAGGCGCCTTCAGGGCAACACAAAGGCAGTGTGGCGGTTTGGAGAGTGCTGAAGAGCGCCGGCATTTCTGGGCCAGGCCGATAACGGCCACACGTCCGCCTGCAGCGCTAAGATAAGCCCGAGCGCTGGCATGCGTCTCTCCTGATCCCAATTTCACACTCAATATTCATCCTGCCTGACAAACAAGCACTGTTTAAGATAAAAAATAAATACAGAGTCCTTCTGCTATTACAGCTCTGTTTATTCATCTGCACACATCCGCTGCCTTTTAAACGGCGGTAAACACCTCGACCGTGCACACACAGACACACACACACAGGCAGAAGCAGGTAAACACTCATCCGTGCATTAGCATATATACATGGGTATACACAATAAATAAGCATATAAGGCTGATACATAGTGTGTGTGTGTGTGTGTGTGTGTGTGCATGGATTTACAACAGAGGTGAGTCACAGCTGGCAGATGGAATTCTCTCTCTCTCTCTCTCTCTCTCTCTCTCCATCTATCTAACTCTATGGAGTATAATCCCACATGCAGCAGTGCCAAACAGTAAATCACACAATCTAGTGGAAAATGGGCTTAACCGGATCAATAAAATGGTTGCCACAATTAAATCAGATACCTTCCATTGTGGTTATTATGTAACAGATATGAGATTTGAGATATGAAAACTTAATGAGTTGATATTCCAATCCTGCCGCATGTACAGTATTTACTCTCTCTCTCTCTCTCTCTCTCTCTCTCTCTCCGTGTTGCTTCCATACGAAGCGGAACAAATTAAAGAAAAACAAAAAGTGGTTCTATTATGCTGCTCGCTTTCATCATCGTCAAAAATAAACTGAGTAAATATCTCCGAAAGGATTGTGTTTGGTTTCTATTTCAACAAAAATTGAAGCTGTTCTGGTGACTCAATCGGTTAAGCCAATGTGTTACTGGATTACTGATCGGAAAGTCTGGGATTTAAGCCCCAGCACTGCCATGCGTATGTCTGACCCCAGCTTCCTAACTGGGATATGTGAAAAAATTACTTCCCTGTGCTTTATGGTACATAAATAAATAATTGAACTTTATTTCTCATGGTGACCCAAGACCTTAATTGGAATTTCACATGATACAGTATGTTGTTTTTTGTTCACAATCTGTATGCTCATGAGCAATCCTGACTTTCCTCTGGTTCTAGGTCAGTTTCTTTCCAATACAGAATAGCAAAGACCTAGGTCCAGAATAATTAAGGTTAGAAGGTGAGAGGGCTGTGGTGGTTCAATGGTTAAGTCAACTGATCAGAAGGTCGGCGGTTCAAGGCCCAGCACTGCCTAGTTGCCACTGTTGTGCCCTTAAGCACAGCCCTTAACCCTCTCTGGTCCGGGGGCAGACCCTACTGACCCTGCACTCTGACCCGTGCTTCCTAACGATCTGAGATATGTGAAGAAAACATTTTCACTGTGTGTACAGTATATGTAATAAAAAAGGCTACTGATGCTTGTAGAAGACTTGTTAATAATAGGACTGTTTACACTAACTACTGTATGTTAATCTAAAAGAGAGCAGAATTGATGCTGTTTTATCAGTAGGATTGAAGGACAGTCTTCCATTTTCCAAAACTGAATAGAGAAACTCTAGTTACTTTTGAATGTCTATTACACATGCTTGAGTGTTTTATGGAAAATATTTGCCTCTGGAAGCAACAGTCTATGTTCTTACAGGTTGTTGGATGTGATGCTACAGAGGAGACTAGGATATGACAAATGAAGGGGAAAGATAACTGAAAAAGCCTTTTCCCCCCTTGCAATGCTGCTTTCTGTAAAAAATAAAAAAACAAAAGGCTTCTTGTCTCTGAAGGCCTGGGTTCACATCCCAGCCAAATCCACAAACCCAGCCTTAGTACCAGTTCTCTTCACCAGTCCCAAGTCCCAATAACATGGGAAGGTTGTATCAGGAAGGGTATCATAAACTGTGCCAACTCAAACATGTGGACCACTCTTGAACCCATTTAACGAAGCAGCCAAAAGAAGATGAGGAAGAACAGCCACAACTATCTGTAAAAACAAAGATATTAATGATAGCATAGTCTGACAGTTTCTGCACAACTTTATAATGAAAATCAGCTAGAGGTCTACATGGGGATTTTTATTTAAATCACATTATTATGTATTATTGTCTATCTACCTTAGTTTGATCTAAGGTGCAAATTTTACATTTAACCCACCATGACACTGGACAGACAGAAATTACAGGAAGAATAAATGAATACTGTACTGTATGTTCATGTTATTGAGTCACTTCATAACTGAACTGTCTCTTGCTCACATTCATGCCATAGTCGTGCCTCACAAAAGTAAAGACCTCCGAACATTCTTTGTCACCTTTTCAAGATCCATTACAGAAAAAAATATATTATTTGATGTCTATAGCTATACAGAGTTGCTTAGATTCTAGAAAAGCTCACAATGGCACTCTCACACCAGTCAGGTTCATATACTCTTTTTTAATCATTTAGACCTTTGACTTTTGATATGATCCCCAGATAGGTGCTTATAAAGGTCACCTTGTTTTGATTATTGAAATACAGACCGAACTATGGGCCTCTGCCCTCTGGACTTTTCTGACTTATCCTGGTATCCCACTTCTAGTTGGAGATCTCATCTCATGGAGGCCCCATATGGTCGTATGGTCTTCCTGGGATGAGTGTGGTGACTGGGGGCGGTTCCACTTGATCTTGTAGATAGTCTTGGCCTCGGCTGAAGCAGACAGCAGACATACTAGTTCTGGACTGAAATTCCCACAAATAGTTTTGTGCCAGAGCCTCCAATAATGAACATGGACTCTATATTACCTTAAACACCTCTCTTGTTATATAGAACTTCCCAGCATCCTAACACACAGTATGACTGCAGATCAATCCCTGCTATCTGTTATCACCCGAATGAGGATGGGTTATCTGAGTCTGGTTCCTCTCAAGGTTTCTTCCTATTGCCATATTGCCACCATAATCCTTGGCTTGTTTATCAGAGACAATCTGATAATTTTGATTTATATCATAATTACTCACACTTTTCAAACTCATTTCCCTAATTTTTTGATTACATTTTTGATTCTGTAAAGCTGCATTGCGACAATGACCATTGTTCAAAGCGCTATATGAATAAAACTGAATTGAACTACAGTATTAAGCAATAAGTATTGTTCTTTTGGCCTGCAATCCTCTTGAGTTTTGCGTCCGTATTTTGTTATTACAAATAAATCATCATAATACATAAATTACCTCTTTCTCAAGTTCACTTGAACTTGTTCACAAGTTAATTTTTTCACTGAGCATATTGACACAGCATTCTGTACGGCCTAACCATAAACTGTCTTAACATTCGACCCCCTCTCCTCTTTTAATCAGCTTTGAGATAGACTGGCTGTCATGCATTAAACATAATATTCGAGCTGCTAGCAATCCTACATGAGCCTGGCCGATTGAATCGCTGTAGTATTTCCAAGAGTAAAATTACGGCATTTAATAAACTCTCACATGGTTTATAACACATCAGTAAAGTCTTACAGCCTATTATATTTTAAGCAGCATTTAAATAGTCTTTTATGGTCTTTTTCTGTTCTTATTAAAAATCCAGAACAGTTAGCAGTAAAAAAAAAAAAAAAAGACTGACAAATCCATGCTTTGGAAAGATTCATTGGAAAGATTCCTGGAGACTCAATAGATTTCACTGACACATTTTGAAGGAGTTGCAAATGAATTTACAGTACTTACCAGTTTTTTTCTATCTGCTGTCTCAGAACTATATCCAAAAGAGACTTGCTAACTAGCTAGCATACACATTAGCTACTACAGTATATATACTGCATATACTGTATATTAGTGATGCGCGGGTCGGGTATTTTTCCAACCCGCGGGTCCCGCTTTTATGAAATTATTTGGCCCGCCCCAG
>JAQMYK010000023.1:13345666-13356579 GCA_030014345.1 Clarias buthupogon | reverse complement strand
CCCCCCCCCCCCCCCCCCCCCCCCCCCCCCCCCCCCCCCCCCCCCCCCCCCCCCCCCCCCCCCCCCCCCCCCCCTGCCATGTGGATGACTGGAATAAACATAAAAATATGGAAAGGAAATGAGGATCAATGAGTTAGGGAGCAAGTTGTAATGGGAAGAAAAATAGACAAGATTTCTAGGGGCAGGAGGAAGCGAGTGATGGAAGTGGGGAAGGATTTGGAAAGCTGCCGCCACATCTGCTTGTACACCATGTCACACAGGCGGCTGTCAGCTGTCGGCTTGGACCGCAGTCAAAAACTCGCTGCTGTGCTCTCTGTGGATCATCATGGCACGGCTGTTTATTTCTGCGCTCTCTCTCTCTCTCTCTCTCTCTCTCTCTTACACACACATTGTCTTCCTGTGAGAAACTGAGTGGGAGTGGGAAAAACATTACAGAGGATATTCCCTGCGTGCAAATTTATTCCTTGTTATCAGTGTCCCCGAATTCCTCAAATAGGGTCTTTCCAGGGCACAATCATAGACTCATAGAGTCGTGCCAAAAAAAAAAAAAAAAAGGACCTCAGCTGGCAAAAATCAGCTCAGTTACGGATCATAAACCTGCTGGTCCGGAATCAAGAGACCCGTGACACCAGAGACCGGGATAACGTCGTCACCAGTTAAAGTTGTTTACAGTAGTTGCAAAGCCATGCACACCATTACGGCGCACCAATTAGCAGGAGGTCAGGGCAGTATTTTATAATGCCTCGTACTGGAGCCTTAGAGCTAGATTTCAAATATGGCTGCCGCCGGCACTGAGCGCCGTTCGGTTAATGGATTCCTTTATTAATCATTAATGCTTACAGTTTAGTGTTTGCACCAAGCGAACAGCATCCAGTTTAAAGTTGTCCGTGCCCTGCGTGTGCTGTTAGAGTCGGAGAATTCTTCACATAGGACGCATTCCGCGCAGTCTTCATTCCTCGTTTAAACTATACCGCTAATTTGCACTAAACAGATTCTCAGCAGGAGTGTAATGATACAGTAGCTTATCAAATACATCCAACTAGCTGGAAATACTGCTTATTACATGAGGGGGGGAAATAACCAAGACGCCATTGAGAGCCATGACTTATTCCTCTGCTATGAAGATCTGTTATAGCCTGTAAACCTGCCGGTCTGCCATCATTGGCATAGAGTTACTTGGAAAGTGCTTGAAAACTTTGCTTGAAAATAACTAAATGCTTTCACTATTGATTATAGTCAATGATCAGTTGAATTCCTGTGTTTTGAAAGAGATCGATTATGAAAAATGGCAATCGGTTGTAATCATTAGAAATCCCTAAAACATGCCATGTTGCATTTTTTCCCTTCTCTGTAGAAACACATAATTGTGCATGCTCGCAACATTAAAATACAATACAAGTAAACCACCAGTGAAGGAAAATCTCAACGTGAAGAAAGTGATATGCAAAATCTGCCACAAGCAAATTATATACATACAAAGTTTAACACTGGTTACTTCTGCTTTAACAGCTGTATCATCTTTGCAACGTTAATATATTTGATAATAAAAGCTTATGCAAGTAATATTAGCTGATGTATATGTAATGCTAGCTGGGGTTAGTAATAGTGAATGATGGTGGAATTGATTTTTGAGAAAGATGACGTGTGCAGGAAGCATTGTGTGTACTGTGCAGTTAAACTGATTATAATTATTAATTTATTGTCGATTATTTTGGTTGATTGGTTGGAATGGTTACCGATTCCCATAATTACTGTAGTTTTCACACACATTCATACACACACACACACACACACACACACACACACACACACACACACACACACTTACAAAGTTTCTGCACATAATAGTTCTTATCTCTTTTACAACCTCATAAACCTGCTGTTTTTGGAAGCAAATGTCCCAGGAGGAACGCTGACATTTCCATGAACCATTTATTTGAACCATTATGAACCACAGTCATGCACCAGATACTGGAAGCAATAGTTCACTCAAGCAACCTTTTTTGTCTACTCTTCCCAACACAGGTAGTTTTATAACAGAAGGGAAATTTGCACAAACTAGGGATCACTTATTTACCTTCACAGCTAAGAAATAGAGATTCTATAAGAATAGGACAATTTTTTCCCCCTTAAATTTAAAAGGGCTGAAATATGACTAATATTATATGTAAGGGTATGGCACAGTGGGTCGCATTGTTGTCTCACAATTCTAGGGTCCTCATTTTAATCCTGTGCTCAGCTTAGTGGTTAGTGGCCACTTAGTGTACATAGCTGCAGGGTCTGGGTTTAATTCCAGCCTCAGGTACTCACTGTGCTTGTTGGGTTTCCTCCGGTTACTCCGGTTTCCTCCCACAGTCCAAAGACATGAAGATTAAGCTAATTGGTGTTCCCAAATTGCCCATAGTGTGTGAATGAGTATATGTGTCTATGTGCCCTGCAATGGATTGGCACCCTGTCCAGGGAGTACTCCGCCTTGAGAGTGGGCGAGTCACTATGCAGTCAGTCAAACAATACTGGAACTACTGGCACAGAGGAAGATTACACCTCTTATGTATCATCCGTGCTCTTCAAAGCATCAACCACACTCACACACCCAAGGAATTTATACTACTTTGCCCACCATTTTGTTAAGATACTGTACGATTAGAGTCCTTTATGCCAACTTTTCCCAACTGCTTAGCTTATGCACTCAACCGTAGCTAGTTATGTTAACCTACGTTAACTAGTTCATAAACCCTCTTTAGGTATAAACCAGTAAACTCTGCAGCAATAAAGAAAAAACAAATGTCTAAAAAAAAATGTGCTAAACATTTTTGCGTATGATAGATTAAAAAGAAAAGTATATAAGTACAGTATATGTTTTTTCTGGGGAATCCATGTGTAACTGTGAATCAGATGTATTACTGGCACACAGGATCAAACTCCATAGCGCCATATAGGTTTTATGTACAGTAAACCTGAGTTAATATTATTTTTCCAGATTTTGTGTCTGTCTCTCTCCTTCTTTCTCCATGTCATCCACTGCTTTTGTCCCAATATCACTCTCCCACACATGGAGGTAGACAATAATCCATTCAGTCATGGTTTCCACATTACACCCAAACACTCATTTAATTCAAGACCCATTCAGTATAGACTTTGCAGACAGAAAAGAAAACACACAGATCTCCATAAAACATTCAGCACCTGGCTATGTATCAGCGCATGAAAAGCCCAGTGAAGCATCGCATTCGCACACCTACATGTCTGCAACCGATGAAGCGAGTTCAAAGTAGCTGCATATTACAGGCTCTGCATCCTAGGTTTATCTTTCATCAGTTCGCTGAAACCAGCGGCTACCGGCGATAAAAATCTAATTAGCCAAACAAATCGGGCGGATAATACGCAGGCCTGCTCGTGGAGTCTTCTTTTTCTGTTTTATTGGCATTTTTTTCTGGAAGTTGCGGCTTTCTCGCCACGAGGGTCCCTGCGGACGGCACCAGATGTTCCAGGCACTGCACTTCTCCGTTCATGTCCCTAATGCAATATTCATGGCCAGGCGGGTGCGCTCTTATTTATTTATTTCATCATCCGGCAAAAGCTATGCTCACCAACAGTTTTTAATTTTTTTTCTTTTTTTTTGTCTCTGAAAACACATTTAGACTTTGTTTCTACCATGCACTGTTTTTTTTACTGTGGTGTCTTATGGAGTTCAATGAACAGCACGAAATTTGCCAGAAAATAAATTAGATATAAATGTCTATTGAATATATACTGTAGCACTAGAATGATAGGTGCCCCCGGCTTTTAGTGTGATTGCAACACAATTTAATTTGGTTGATATTTCTTTACTTACTGGACTGTGACATTCTTAGTCAAATTGAGATGTTGAATTGGGACACAGCCGGTGTGGCTCTGATTTAGTAGGCAGCTTCATTTACTGCTTCTCTGGACCGCTTCCCCAGAGGACTTCCTGCTCTCGGCTGTAAATTGGCCTGTTTCTGTACTAGGCTTTTGATGGAACAGTCCATGATTTTCCATCCTCGGCCCTGCTGAGAGTGGCTGGATCAGTAGGTCAGCAGGCGGAGCGAGTCTTCCATGCAGCTTGGGTCAGGTTCGAGCAAACTGCAGCCCGCACACACCCTGTCAGCCGAGGAGACACTGCTGAGGGAGTAGAGATCCCGAGTAACGGGTGTAACGAGCCGAGCTTGGCGGAAAGAACTCGTCTCCAGAGAAGGGAAATTGGTCTGGCTGTCTAACGTCGAACCAGGATATAAGAAGCACCACAGCGGTGGGATGGAAAATAAGAAGGGGTTGTGAGGAGGGAAGTGTAAGTGGGTCAGGGTCACATACTAGTGACCAAGAGGTTGGGAGTTAAATCTCAAGACTCCCAGAGAAGCACTGGCGGTCTCTTGAGTAATGTCCTTTACGTGTTCTGCCTCACTTCTAGGTCACTTTGGATAAATGTGTCTACTGAATAAACTGAAATTGAAAGTGAAAGAAGAGAATTGGGAAAAATCATGGAGAGCCTGAGCTATAAATCACTGGAAGAGTCCAGGTCATAATGGCTGGATCAGCAGGACAGCAGGTGGAGTGAGTCTTCCAAGGACCAACACACTGCCAGCTACATTTTTAAAGATATGTATATATTGTATTTTTGGGGGGTTTAAGAATAGGACTTTTCCTGGTGTGTAAAAATCCAGACATGCCTTACTTAATTTATATTACTGTGCAAATGTAACACCTTAGCATTATCATGGGCAGGGCAACTGTAGCTCAGCAGTTAAGGTTCTGAGCTAATGATGTATATTAAGGCCTAGAACTTCAAAACACTCGATGGAAGAACCAATGGTAGCCTTTTGAACTAGGACCTTCACCGTTAACAACCATGGCTGATACTGTGATTTAAATAGCAACTTCCATGGGGTAACAAAATCTTTAAAAAATAAATAAAAATTACATTGCACAGTTCAGGCACTGTCATATAGTATGCTGTAAAAGAAATCCAGATAACTAAATAGTTGTAGTAGTGCCTGGATAGCTAGATACTGTACACCATATGGACAAAAGTATTTGGCCAAACCTGTTGATTATTGAGTTCAGGTGTTTCAGTCAGGCCCCTTATCCCCAGTGAAGGGAAATCTTAATGCTTCAGCATACCAAGACATCTTGGACAATGCTATGCTTTAACCTTTTGGGAAAGGACATTTTCTATTCCAACATGACTGTGCCCCAGTGCACAAAGCAAGGTCTATAAGACATGGTTTGATGACTTGGCTGGCCCGCACAGAGCACTGTGTCCTCAACTCCATCCAGTTCCTATGGGATAAACTGGAACAAAGATTGCGAGCCAGGCTTCTCATCCAGCATCAGTGCCTGAGCTCATAACTGCTCTACAGAATGAATGAGCACGAATTCCCACAGAAACCCTCCAACATCTTGTGAACAGCCCCCCAAGAAGAGAAGAGTGGAAGCTGTTACAGCTGCAAAAGTTGAAAAAGAGAAACAGTATTTAGTCTGTCAAAATAAGAAATGCTAGCTCATTCTGTGCTATAAGCAGCAGCAGTTACACCAAAAGTCTCATTTCAATTGGCTCCACATTTTCAGAGGAAGCAGGTACTTTTCATTTGCTTTATTATATATATATATATTTTTTTTTCAGACTGACAGAAGGAGCTCCTTCTGGTCAATTTCTAAAAGTTTATTTGTACCTTTGTCTTTAGGAACCATTGACTGGTGGATCTGATCCATTGGAACATTGGAATACATACAGTACATTCAAATCTAATGGAGCCAATCCACCTACGTTCATTTTTGTTGAGAGTTGGGAGGAAAGTGTAGAACCTGGAGGAAACCAACATAAACATGGGGAGGACATGCAAAGCCGTAATCCTGTGCTGTAAAAAGTTTTAATAGACTCACATTAAGATTAAGATACACAATGAGCCCCAAATACATAGGAGCACTGTTATATCCATTATTAAGAAGTGGAAGATAAGAACATAAGACCTGCCCAAAAGACTGGTAACTGATGTGTGTTGTTGTGGTGTGCTGTGTTGTTTGGATCAGTGTAATCCAATCCCATTTAAATGTAAGGCGGCGCGGTGGTGTAATGGTTGGCATCGTGGCCTCACACCTCCAGGGTCCAGGTTCGATTCCAGCTTCGGGGTCTGTGTGCCTGGAGTTTGCATGTTCTCCCCGTGCTTGATGGGTTTCCTGCACATAGTTCGGGTTCCTCACACTGTCCAAAGGCATGCAGATTTGTCCAACTGGAGTTCCCAAAGTGCAAGTAGTGTGTGAATGTTGACCGGAGGTTCTACCATGGTCTTACAATGGGAAGAAATACAAAGGTGATCACCATTGGCCTCCACAGTCCCTAGTTGGATGGATGCATTTAAACGTATGAAATTTACAGAACCTGACATGACATGATGTAAAACTTGAGTGAGAAAGTATTCATTTTCTATCCACTATAACAAGCAAACTACTGTAGGTAGCTCTTATGCTTGCAAGCAAAACCAATTTCATTAGCATTCCTACAGTATATTAAGTACATATAAGCATGTAAAATATTTTCTCTTCTAAAACGATTTATTATGCGTTTATGCTTTGTGATGTTTTTTTTTTTGTCCTTACAGATACACACAGTCCATTTGTATTTGCATTTAAATAAAGGCTCACAGTGCCTTCTGGATATTTTATTTTATATCTGCAGTCCGCAGCCTTGTGGGATCGGTTCCTGACCTCTCAGGGGTTATCTTGACTTCACATACAAACTTCACTTCATAGAATAAAATACTGTCCAGTCAGATGGCGATGGAGATTCTCCCAAAGGGAAATGATAAGGAGAAGTCATAAAGGCCAAATTAAAAACAATCCTGGAACTCGGCCAGCTGACTATAGTAGTGCAGTAAGTGTTAGAGAGTGTGAAACCTTTCTTTCTTTTTTCTGGTATTTTTGTGTTGGTAATGTTTATTCACCTTCTGAGCCGTGTCAGTGTAAAGAACATTCGGAGCAGGAACGTTTGCAGGGTCGGTTTCTGAAGCAGCCATATCACCCAGAGCCAGGCGTAATTAGCCCACATATAAACCAATATCCTCGGATTGAATTGAGAATACTTAAAAAAAAATTATTTTTTTACCTCTGTTGCAAAATTTCCATGCTACTTTATTTCTCATCACCTCATTAAAATACACAGCATGCTCTTTTGTTGGTGTTGTTTTTTTTGTTTTTTTTGCTTTTGACAGTTTTCCACTTGACATCAAAGTGTATAATTTTCTATTCGTTTTGACTCTTGCTCATCAAGCCTGGGTTTTGAATCTTTAATCCTTCTCTTCCCGATGTGCTCAGAGTGTTGAGCAGCTAATGTCAGACAAACAAAGCAGCGCAGAGGCACATTTCTGAATCTGAAATTGGCTGAAATGGCCACAATCCAATTGTGCTGAAGTTTGCGTGCATCGTTCCCGGTTAGGGGTGATCAATTAATTTTCTGGGTACAATTCTCAAGTATTGACACTCTTGCGGTGTGGAAATGCTGACTAACTGATTCCTCAAAGGAAAATCATGTATCATATATATTTTTAAATATGTAGTATTCAGTACTGTAATTGTAACTTCCCTAAACTAAGACTGTATCCCCACAGTGGAAACAAGTGGTTAGGTCATGTTTTAATCCTGTTTCAACTCCGTTCTTGAAAAGCCTTTTAGAATAAATGTTTATCTTCTTGTTCGCTGTCCTCTCTCTTAATTTCATCATAGTATAATTTGATAGTTCAGAACATTTAATGGAAGGTGGATCATTGCAATTTCTTAAGCATTTGTAGTAAAAAAAAAAAAAAAAGAAAGAAAACACATATATATGTATGTACAGCCCATCACTGCTCTAGAGGAGATCTGCATGGAGGAACAGGCCAAAATACCAGCTACAGTGTGTGAAAACCTTGTGAAGACTTACAGAAAATGTTTGACCTCCGTCATTGCCAACAAAGGATAGATAACAAAGTATTGTTATAATAATTTGTTATTGACCAAATACTTATTTTCTATCATAATTTGCAAATAAATTCATTAAAAATCCTACAATGTGATGTGTCTCTCATAGTTGAGGTATACCTATGATGAAAATTACAGGCCTCTCTCATCTTTTTAAGTGGGAGAGCTTGCACAATTGGTGGCTGACTAAATACTTTTTTGCCCCACTGTACTGTATATAAAAGAAGTAAAATCATACAGTGAGGTGGATTTAGATATAGGTGACATGGGCAACCGCCCAGGCTGAAAAAAAAAAATGATTTTATGGCCATATAACATTGTTGAGCCTAGATCCCCAGATCATAACGCTGCCCCAACAGGCTTGTACGGTAGGCACTAGGCATGATGGATGGATGGATCTGGAACAGGGTAAATCTGGACTTATCAGACCACATGACCTTTTTCCAATGCTTCACAGTCCATTTTTTATATTCTCTAGCAAACTGAAGCTTTTTTTCAGATTTGCCTTACTGATAAGTGGTTTTCTTAAGGCTATACGGCAGTTTAACCTCAATCCCTTGAGCTCTCTGTGCATTGTGCATGCGGAAATGCTCTTACTTTCACTGTTAAACATAGCCATGAGTTGTACTGTTGTTTTTTTTATGACGTGATTTCACTAAGCATTCAAGTGATCTCCCATAACGCTCATTCAGGATGTTTTTCTTCCTTGAAGGTGATGGTTCGCCACTATCTTTCCAGGTTTTAATGATGCATTGAACGGTTTTTAACCCAGTTTTAGGGTTTTTAGCAAACTCTTTAGTTGTTGTTTTTTTCTGGTGGACTACAATAATTTGATCCATAGTCAAATCCAGGTGGTGACTTATTTTTGTTAAAAAAAGAAAAGAAAAGATCAAAGCAAGATGCATGGTTAAGAAAAAGAGTAATAAAGATCAGAAGGTATGCAGATGCGTTATCTCTTTATAAGTATATTATCATTTATGTAATGAAATACTGTAGGCAAGTAAGTAACTTACCTTACTGTGTTGCTAAGTTACATGACATAATTTAACTCAGTTTCACACAAGACAGTATGTGTATCCTGCAGCAAAACCATTAAACTCTAAGTAGCACATTATTGATTTGGTTAACTTTCACTGAAATGACATCAGAAATGCATTGTTACTGTAGGTCCTGAGCTCAGTCAGGGGAATTTCCAGTAGCTGAGAGCTAACTTATAAAAAGTCTACATTTATTTATAATATTTTGTATAGTTTGTGATTGACTCATGGGCAGCATGATGGCGTAGAGGTTAGCATTTGCACCTCCAGGGTCGAGGGTTCGATTCTCATCTCTGGTCTGTGTGTTTTTAGCTTACTTTGGGTTTCCTCTGGGTACTCTGGTTTCCTCCCACAATCCAAAGATACTTGTGCTTAGAATTATTCAAGGAGGTTGTATGGTTCACTTTATTCCTATTGTGAAGGGTTAATACATTTTGCATAATGAATAAAATAGTATTATTATTATTATTATTATTATTATTATTATTATTATTATTGGTGAGGCAGTGAAGGAGAGTTCGCCACAATGCCATGCATACATTACATTTTAAGTCACAAAAAAAATCAACAACAACAAAAAAAGAATTTTGCTGGGTTTTCATAGACTGGGTCACAATTTAGCCACCTTAGATGAGAACAGTTGTTTATTTATTTATTTATATTATAATACACAACGGTACACATTTAGTATAGAATGGTTCGAAAAGCAATTTTTGATGCAAAAGATTTGATATCACAGTGGTATGAACAGAAGACAAAAATGCAAGTTTTTTTCTAATAGCATTTTCTCATTTTAAATAGTGGTGAGAAGAAGGGGATTCCTGAAAGGAGCCATATGAAATACTATGCTGGAGACTGAAAATGTCAAACTGTAACACTCTGGCACCTGGAACAAAGCAGTACGTTTGTCTGAAAGGCAGTACTGCTCATTAGTCTTAAAACAGTGTGCACCGTGAAGCACGGTAGTGGTAGCATTATGCAATGGAGATGTTTTTCATTAGCAGTGACTGGCAAGAGTCAAATACAGCGTAAGCCTATAGACCTAGGGGTACTGATTTGAAATTCAAGAATACTTGGTCAATTCATTTTTTTTTTAAACCTAGGTCTGAACAACAAAAGACTTTAACTGGGTTTTCTTAGACTCGGTCACAATTTAGCTACCTGAGATAAGAAGAGATTTATGTTATAACACACAAAAGTATGGTTCGAAAAAAAAACTTTTTTTTGTTTTTTTTTTGCCAGTTTAAATATTAATTAATTGCTAAATAATATACTGATGCTATTTCATCTATGTTGCACTGAACTGACTACGAATGTAATTTATGAGGAAACTCACACAAAATAAAGCACACAGATATTTTCTCTCTTATTTACACACAGTTCACAAATTCTCAATGTTTTATACATTTCTCACCTGCTTTGCAGCCTTGGTGTACACATATCCCTCTGCACAGCGTTTACACCTGTCTCCATTTAAAATGAGCAGGAGGCAGGACAAAAAAAAAAATTCTTTGTGTTCATGCACTGCAATGGATTTTCCCCCCAGATTTTTCCCTCTTTTAAATTTAGGTTATCTGGAAACTATTTCTGATGTCACTGGTTGTATACCTGGATGAATTTTTTCGATTTCTGTGTCATGGTTTGTGGTTATCATGACCAGTGTATGGTCAAACATTTAGTCAGGATCTTCCACTGATCATGTATGTTATATTGCTTCTGATGTCACTAGATATCAGATGTAATATTTCTTCAGGTTGAAATGATAGATAGCAGACAGAGGTGGAAAGAGTAATAAACTTTTGTACTCAAGTACAAGTACTGTTACTTTAGTAAAATTTTACTTAAGTACAAGTAAAGTTACCCTTATAAAAATCTACTCAAATAAAAGTAAAAAGTAGCTCATAA
>JAQMYK010000023.1:13329118-13339199 GCA_030014345.1 Clarias buthupogon | reverse complement strand
GTGTGTGTGTGTGTGTGTGTGTGTGTGTGTGTGTGTGTGTGTGTGTGTGTGTGTGTGTGTGTCTGTGTGTGTGTGTGCATGCGTGTGTGTGTGTGTGTGTGTCCTGACAAGGATGTACCCAACTTGTGCCTTAATACATGCCTTCTATACATGCCAAGCTTGTATAAAGTATACGTACCACTGCTAAACTATCCAGTGAGGAAGAAAATTGGCTTTTAGATTTGTTTTTAGCTCAGTGAGATCTTTTTGAACCATTAGCCTCAGTGCTCCAGTACAAAAACTAAATATGCAGCTCGTTATAAAAAAGAGTTATATTTCATGAACATATGCATCATAATGGGTATGGTGAAGATGTCTAGGCTAGCCGTAATTGATTAAGTCAAACTGTCCTTGATGGATTTATTTAACAGACTTTTCAATGACATTTTTGCCCATTCAACATTACATAGGTTCTCGCCATTTTCAGATGCTTACCAGTCCAATTACCTAGCATATAATGTCCATTCTGACACTTATGTAAGTACAAGATCTGGAGCTGCTGCATTTTTAATCGGAAAATGGTGGATTTAACCAATCGGAGCAGCTTTTGTGTTTCTTTAAATGTAAGCACTCTGGCTTTGTTGTCTATCTTATTGGATACAATTTGCTATAATGATGGATTGGTGATTGGTGAAAGAGAGTGAGCAAGGAATATAGAGAGAGGGGGAAGGAAGAGAAAGAGAGAGAGAGCTTCCACTCGGGGGAAATCAGTGCTCTGCACTCATAAACAGATTCATCATCAGCATTGACAAGTCACATGCGCATAAAGATGAGCGAAAGTGCAGAGAGAGAGAGAGAGAGAGAGACAGAGAGAGAGAGAGATAGAGAGAAAGTTGGAGGAGAATTGCATTGATGTGTATCGGAGGGTTCACAAAATGCAAATGCCATGTTCCCAATGTTGTTCCATTAGGTAAATTAAGCATGGCATCTTTTAAAGGAACAGTTCTAAATCCTAAAAAGGAATGCACACAAACATGTTTAATGGCTAATGCTGCTAACAAGCAAGAGACGCTCATAGCCACTAGCATTAGTGATTTTACATTAGAGCCTATTTAAGGGGTTCAGCCCCACCATTATTGATCCCCCCTCCTTAAATTGTTCAGTCACTCTTTCACTAAGTCAATTAAAGTCTGGAATCTTGTGATCTCTTTTTCCAGGCTTTGGTGGGGACAAAAGCAGTAGTATAGCATTAAACAAAGCTGTTCTTTCCCTTTTGTGGTCTTGTGCAAATAAACTGCTGCATGATCTCAGTCTACTCACTACTTACTGGTTTAAATAGATGTGTTATTCCATTGCGTGGAGCCCATGCCTAAGTTGCTGATCGTGATTTGCCGGTTGCACTCATTCGTGTTCATTTGTGCTTTTAATGCCACACAGCAAACATATGGTGAATACAGGCAAAGTTGAGTTTTAAAAGTAAGGCTGCATTCACACTTGCTGCCATTTCATAACCACCAGCACATGCTTTAGAAGTATGGTACTGTGCAAGTCTTTCTTCATAGTTTGCTTTCAAAGAGACAGATTTTCTTGAATTTTAATGTAGTCTTGTGGAGTAGATCTCCAGACTTTTCTGGCTCTTATTTTTTTGCAGGTTTTCGGCTCTGATTTTCAGTCCAGTCCCTCTACCTGAGCAGTTTCAGAGGAATGTTTTATATTTGTTAAGCCTCACAATGATCTATGAAACAATCAAGCATTTAACTGGCATGAACCAGTGAGACACAGGGACAGATGATGACAGATGATCAGGGTAGTGGTTAGTATACTGGTGATGCTGAATGCTGACAGGTTGGAACAGACGAAAGGGGAAATGAGGTTGCTGCTGAAGCTGGTATTACATTGTAAGTACACAATGTGACATTGCTGTAACTAGCTATGGTCATCCTTATAGTTACATGTCACATGACCCAGAGTCTCTAAATCTGTGTAAGCACCCCAAGCTAGGAAGCAAACATCTGCATGTTATTATAAAGCAAACCACTAATATGAAGCATTTTAATGAATTTAGTGTATTCAAGGGCATTAAGGGATAAATTAACCTCAATAATAAATCTACTACAGGTATAACAGTTGGTTGTGATTATACCTGTATCCATATGCACCTGTCACTGCACAGTGCTAATACTGTAACGTTTTACAAAGCTGAATGCTGTTCCAATGTGGTGGGCGGGGCCTTGATACCTCTCCGCCCTCCTGTCTGTGGTCCTGATAGTAGAAGCTGCCACTTTTTGGATGTAATGTGTGTGTGTGTGTGTGTGTGTGTGTGTGTGTGTGTGTGTGTGTGTGTGTGTGCGCGCATGTGTGCATTATTAATTAGATGGAGGCCTTGATGTGAACTGCTTCTCTCTCAGTCTGTTAATGACAGTAAATGAATAGTAATTACAGCCTGTCAGTCAGACACACACACAGACACACAGACACACACACACACACACACACACACACACACACACACACACACACATACACACACACACGAATAAGAGTTAAATGTTATTACTGGTTTATTAGAGTGTTATAGCATATTATTATTATTATTATTATTGTTGTTGTTGTTGTTATTGTTATTCTTCTTATTGTTGTTGTTGTTCTTCTTCTTATTGTTGTTGTTGTTGTTTTTGTTGAAATAAAGAAAGAATTAGCCTTCACTAGGCTAACCGTATTAAAGTATTAGGTAAGTCACACAGGTTACTTTTGCACTGTGGTATTAAATCTTCAATTTTGGCATAAATTATTTGATAAACATCTTATTTTCCTGATCCTTCAAAAGAATTAAGAAGGATTAGAACATAGTTTTATTGCACTTTAATGAACCTTATCCAAGCTGGTTACTCAATTCAATTGAGTTTTATTTATGAATGAATAAAAAAAATATATGGAAATCAGTTTGAAAAGTATAAGGGAAAATGTATAAATCAGAATTATGAGGTTGTCCCTGATGAGCAACCCGAGGGCAACGGTGGCAAGAAAAAAAAAAACTAACTCAACAGGAAACCCATCCTCATTTGGGTGATAACGGATCTCAGGGACTGACCTGAAGCCATACTGTGTGTTAGCAGGCTGGAAGTTTAGTATAACAGGAAACTAAATGTATAACTCAAATGACACAAAATGCAACTTAGTACCGACAAAAAAGAGGAAAAACAGAAGATTAACCATTCGACAAGAGGATGAGAGCATGAAAACATGGGTGCAATCAACCATAATCATGAGCAGGCCATCTAACTATTGTATATAGCGATGATTATTTTAAAGGATTTGCAGGGCATAAATAACTTATTGATAGACAAATGCAGATTTGAGATACACTGGCATACACAAATGTGGAAAATGTGATCTGGTCAGATGAGTGTTTCATCAAAATCTCAACAGATAGGCCATATGTGGTGTTAATCAAGAAAAGGCTATAGGTCTGACAGTAAAACCAGTCTGTCGGCTTTGTTATGTCATGGTAACATTGTTTTTGCTGGCAAAGGGGGAAGTGTCGCCGCAAGTCAACCACGTTTATCCTATGATGAAACATCCTCATGGGAGTGGTCTCTCCCAGGCTTGCTCCGCCTCCATCCACAGGGTACATGGGCTGACTGGACAGTTTGATCATGATGAAAATAATGTAAATCATATGCCAGGATCCTTTCAGTCTCCAGATACATTGTTTTACAGCAACAATGTTAGCGCCATAGCCATCTGCTCTACCTGCTTCGTGCACTGCTCACTAAGTTTCAATCTGACCTAAATCAAACATTTGCATCGCTCAATTTATTCCACAGCTCTTCAAAGGATGCAGGACCGTGTAGAGATAAAAATCACACTCTCATTGTCTCGGAGACTATCTTTGATGAGGGCATGTGTTTGTCTCCATCTTACCCCTTCTTGTGATGAGGCCCCTGGGACCCCCTCTTCATCCTCACTCTCTCCAGCATCTCCAACCACCCCCCGCCTCCCCTCGTACCTCAATTCCCCCTCTCCTCATCTCATCACGCTGGGCTCCAGGTGTCTCCTCCGTCCCCCATCCCAGCTGCTCCAAATGACGCATTCCAGTGCAGCCTAATGACCGTTGGGACACAGGGGACATCGGGCGTCTCTCGTCTCAGCCCCTCGTCCCCTTCACCGTCCCCCAGGGGCCCCAGAGCTGACACAGATAAGGCAGGACACTCCAGGTGGTACGAGAGCATGGGGGACTGAAAGTCATGAATACATTAACGGAGCGGGGTAATGAATTCAAATTAAATTATATGTGCGGAGCAGCATGCAGCAGCAGGGCAAGAGCAGCCGGTGGGATATTTTAGGAGTCGAATAATTACACCTTTCAGCCTAAGGATGGTTTTTAAAAAAAAAAATGGACAGGGATTGGAGAAATACATGGTTCTCTCGTACTCAAATGGAACGAAAAGAAGAAAAGAGTAGAAAACACTGGTGACCTTAGTGTCCTTAGTGCAAAGCATTCTGGGTAGTGATCCAAGTGACCTGGCTAAGCTCGGGCTGGAAGATGCGAGGAGGTGAGAGACTCCAGCTGTCTCCATGGGCAGTGCACGCTCAGACCTCAGGGACAGTATTGAGGGGCAAAAGGGGGGACGCAGACTTGCCTTGAAGACCTGCCAGGCTTTTGATGAAGGGAGACGGGGAAAGAGAAGGCCTACTTTCTCCTCCGAGCCTCAGGGAAGATAGGCTTGATTGTCTTTCTATTGTTCAGTTTGTGCTATAAAACAAGCAGACGTCTCAGCAAGCTCGGCAAAAAATGCTGCTTGAGTAAACACGCTAATATCTCCTAATAGACCAGTGTTTGACATTCACAAAGGAAAAATGGGGGACATCGCATAATGTGGACGCAGAAGTGCGGAACGAAAACAGTGGTGGTTTAAGTGACTCGGTACAGATGCGGAAAGCGGCAGTTTAATCAAAAATATAATTGGTGTATCCGTCTTACCATAAGTGTAAAAGACATGGAGCCCAAAACTGATTCCACTCATTTGGAGGTTTGTGGGAAAACCACATTATTAATCTGAATGATATCTTCTGAGGCAAGTGAGTGATGCAGTAAGTGCAATGCTAAACTGGTAGCGGTAATCTTCCATAACATTAGCCTTATAACATTAGCTCGAGTATGAAAGAAAGAATCAAACTCCAGACACCACTTGTGTTGGTTCATCAGCTACATTTTGCGTAAGAGAAAAAGTCTGTTCACCCCCCCCATTTTGGCTAATCTGTTCCTTTAAAGATGGCAGGGAAAGCTGTTCTGCATGTTCCAGTATTCTCGCCTAGTGAATATTGTTAGATGGAAGACGGATAAAACACTCAAATAATGTCTCTTAGGTATAATTTGAACATTGTGACCAATTTTGTAGATGGTTACGGTTGTGTGGAAGGGGGCAGGGTCAAAGCTTGTAGTTTTTCTTACAACTTCATTCAACCGTGGACCGAAGAAACCAGGTCTGACACAAGGTTTTTTATTTTCTGTAACTACCAACTCACAGCTTTTCAGCTTTTCATCATTAAAATTCTCTCTCTCTCTCCCTCTCTCTCTCTCTCTCTGACTTTAGATGCAGTTAATTTGCTTTGGCATTGTGCTGCATTAGTCTTTGGTGCGTAGCTCTTTAATCAGACAGAGAGACTGAGGTTTGCTCTAGATGTGAGAAATGAACGGGAGGGGGATCTGTCACGCTGTAATTTTCTGTTGCAAAGGCGTAATGTGAAAATGACAAGAGCAATCAGAAATTAATGGACGACAATACACAGGCAGCACGCGCAGACACGGTCTTAATTACAAATGCTGAAAGCCAATTAATCCGGTGCCACGGTGCTCTCTGTTTTCCGGTCTGATTTGAAGAGATGGAGAGATGCAACGATATGACAGTGCGATGAAGAGATGGAGAAAAAGAGAGAGAGAGGGACAAACATCAAACCCAAACTAAGCCTAAAGCTTCGTCCTATAGTGCTTTGTTTCTCTCTCTCTCTCTCTCTCTCTCTCTCTCTCTTTTCTCAATGCTCCCCATCTCTTAGTTTTCACACCCTCCCGTATGTCTGCTGTGCTCTCCTTCTGTCATCTTTTACCCTCTCTTTTCCCCTCCCTTCTCTCCCTCTTATGCCTCTTCTCTTCTTTTTCACTCTGTTATCTTGTTGAACAGCTCATACCCCCTGCCTCCTGCTCAGTGGAATTACAAGGATTAGGGCCTTCTCCCCAGACGGCACACTACACACACATACGCACACACAGGGAGCGGCCTCGGCCCCTGGCTGCTTTACACAGCTTGCCTGCAGAACAACAATAACACGACCCTGCTGTTTCGTCCTTGGTCTCTCTCTCTCTCTCTTTTTACTTTCCCTCTTCTCTTTCTCCCTCATCTTCTCTCCGCCTCTCTGCCCTTTGACTCAGGCTGGACAACACGAGCAGGCAGTCAATAAATCAAACCCAGGGCGAGTAGTGATGGAGATTAATGCAGTGTGTGTCACAGGAGCTACGCTCCCCATGTAGGTATTAAACTGCAATAACCAAACCATTACTGAGCAATTGCTCAGGTGGGTCATTAAGGAAGCAGTTAGGTCAAGAATGAAATCTTCACATTACCCCAAGCATAGCCAATCAGGCAAAACATGTTTGGTGTTAGAAATTTGCTTCTTTAATTTTTATTTCAGACTAAGCCTCATCTTAAATCTGTGATTTTAACATATTGGACAACAAAGTTTTGACCCTTAACATGATCAAAACCGATATGACCCTGATCTGTTTTGTTTATTTTTCATGGAATAAAATCATTTTTTCAAAATTAACCTTTGACCAACTACAGTGCTGACTACAAATGTAAACTGTTTAAAGAACAAAAGAAAGAAGGAAAAGTTTTCCTTTAAAAGAGAAGAAGCTTTAAAAGAGAAGAAGCTCCGTGATTGCGGTTACAGTCATATGTAAAGGTTAGTGCCCCCTCTTTCATTTTTCATGTTCTATTATGTTTCATAATACCATTTTATAGCATAATTTTATTATAAAACATAATAAAAATCATCGGATCGTAGCAGGTCTTAGAATTAGGCAAATACAGCTTCAGACAAACAACAACATTTTTTAACATTAAATATTTCACATTGTGGAACAGATTACGTGGATTAAGTGGAAAGCATTCAAGACAGTTGCCAATCTTCCCAGGAGTGGACGTCGCAGCACATTCACCCCAAGGCCGGACGGTGCAATGCTTTGAAAAATACCAACAAAAAAAACTAAACAAGGAGCTGCATGTCAGACCCTACACGCCTCAATGAATATGCTAAATGTTAATGTCCATGGCAGCACAATTAGAAGAAGACTGGACAAGTTGTAAAGGGTTTACCAGGTGAAACCTCTTATATCTGAAAAGAACATGGGAACATGAAGCGGAGTTGATGCCAATTGCCAAACAAAATCAAAAACATGACTGTAGGTGTTCCAAGCTTTACATGCTAAATCACTAAAACACCACTACAGTCTAATCTATCTAAGCTTAGGGACAGTTGGAAGGCCAATATCAGAAGGCCTGCAAGTACATCCAATTGTAGGGCTGGAGGATAGCATATGGATAATAGTTGGTAAGGTCTGGACAGGATTTACATCTAATAATGTAACCTTTACCTTTACCCGTTTTTGTGATCATCTGTAGTTTTAAATCCCAATGCATTATATAAGAGCAGTTGGTTGTTTTAATGTGGTGGTTTTAAAAGTGTATATCATTAAAACTGTACAGTACAACAGTGCCTTACAATGTCATAATGTCATGCAAGGGAAACAAACAAACAAACAAAAAAAGAAGAAAAAAAAACGGGCCAGGCATCGATGCCTGATGAATATACCGTGCTACAGTAGCGGTGGAGGATTAGTTTTTGTCAATTGTGAGGAAATTCTATCTGTTAGTAAAATATGATTTAAAGAAGGCATGACCTAATCATATACGTAACCAAAATAATTTAGAAATGTGTAATGAGTATTTCATGGTTTACTGCATGAAGGGCTCATCTGAGGTAAAGTTAAGGTATAAAGCTACATCAATTTAATGTGAAGCTCAGAAAGCTAGGCTTGAAAGCCATGAAATGGTTAGTATTACTTAGTAAAGTCGGTGACTTTGGACAACAACCTACAACGGCCTATGAGAAATGGTTACTTAGATTTCCAGTCAAGTCAAGATAAAAATTATGGTTTCTTAAGAATGTGTGCAATCGTGCCAGTTTATTTTAGAATCCATTATATCTGCTTAAAAAATGTGCTTTATCAGTATCTGGAATAGTGCAGACTACAGCATGAGACAGGGTTTTTACCTACAGTAGCCCCTCCCCCAACCTCCCCCCTCCCCGCCTCTATGGAACTATTAGTGATCAGGACTTGGACACTTGGGTCTCAATTTACTGATTTATCAATTCATTGATGTATTGATTCTTTAGAACGTGTTTCCTGTGAAGACACTTCGAAGCTGAAATATTATGATCCACACCAACTAAATGATTAAAACACCCATCCAATCCATCTGTAATTTTCTAATCACCGGAAGTATTTAAGAATATGGTTACTGCAACAGAAAAACAGAGAAATGTAACGTATATTGACAGTGAGGACAATAATTAGTATGCCCTTCAATCAAATTGACTTCATATATTAAGAAGTATATTGTTGAATATAAAATTACATACATTAAGATATACATTTGAATATATTTTAATATATTTCTCAATATATGAAAAGCGGCAACTCGTTATGTATTTTTCAAGATATTATGATATATTAATGTAATATATTATTCTGTATATTGTGAATATATTTTTGAATATGAATATCTTTTTTTAATTATTATTAGTGCAAGACGTACATGATCTATAAACTAGGTTGATTTAAAAAATAAATGATCCTTTTGTTGGCACGAAATTTTTAAGAGGAAAGATGCAAAAACTGACTTTCTTAATATACTGTACATTTTCTGTAGAATAGCGTAGGGAATTTAACGTCTAATAATTGGTTTAGAGCATCCACAATTGTCCTTTCTGCTAATTGTGATAAGCAACATCTGTGGCAATCAATACACTTACTGTGTCAGTACTTTTTTTTCCTCTTTGAAGGGTATACAAACTTTTGCACTTAATTGTATAGCCATATACAGTCTTGCAAATTTAATGGACTGGGTTAAATGGAGTTAAAGCTGCTTTGATTTCTTAAAAATGTATTACTTTAATGACCAAAAACAATCCGGTGAGATTTTTTTCCTATAAATAAATTTAACGTACAGCACGACTAAATGTTTTTTTTTTTTCAGCCTCTGAGTTGGCTTGTGTTATACGTTTATAGTAATGCAGCTGCATTTGTTGTCATGTTTATTTTTATAGCGTGTAGGATGGAGAAATTGTGAAAGCCTTAAAACACCCTGCACTAAACAATAAGCGCCATATGGACGACTTAATCTAACGTATGAAATGCACACAGACTCGCCCCCCTTTATCTCAACACACACAACCACATCATGGGTAGCACATCCGCTGCTGGTGTAAATTTGGGGGATGTGCACGTGTGTGCGTGTATGTGTGTGTTTAGAAAGGGTAGGGGGCAAAGATTAGAAGGTGCGAGACAGCAGATGGTTATGTCTAAAAAAGCGTAGAGTGGTTTGGGCTACAGAGTGAGCGTGTGTGTTGGGGGATTAGGGGGCAAAATATTTCAAGATGAGGCAGAAATATTAATAAGCATCCAAAGACTCAAGTGGCTTTCAAAATGTCCATAAGGAAGAAGTGAAACAGTCTTCGCCTTTACATGATAGACTCCGTGTAGATACAGCAAAAGCAATATATGATCTTCTTTACCTCCTTTACTTCCTTGCGCTGTTTGTTAAAGGCGTGTGTTATAAAATCACATACTGTGTATAGAGGATCGAGTCACATTCAGCCTTCTTATTTAAGATATTTTATTGTTGATCTGGCCAGTGATCCACTTTCAAATGACACAAATATACTCAGCAAAAAAAGAAATGTCCCTTTTTCAGGACTGTGTATTTCAACAATAATGTTGTAAAAATCCAAATAACTTTACAGATCTTCATTGTAAAGG
>JAQMYK010000023.1:13303416-13319221 GCA_030014345.1 Clarias buthupogon | reverse complement strand
CTTATATACACTAGCGCTTCTCTTGGCCAGCCTTCACTCCCCATGTGCATCAGTAGACCTCAGCCACCCATGACCCTGTCGCCACTTCACCGGTTTTCCTTCCTTGGACCACGTTAGGTATGTCCTGACCACTGCAGCCTGGGAACATCCCACAAGATGTTGTGGTTGCTCTGACCCAGTCCAATTCGGCCCTCGTCAAAGTCATTCAAATCCTTATGCTTCCTATATAATATATTCCACCCACTTCTAGACGCAGTGAGAACACTCAAATTGTTATGGATAAACAACTAGGTCAGATCAACTACAAAACAGTGACCAGATAACACAAGATTGCAGAATGTTTATGGAGATCAAACCATTGACAAGAGAAATGAGCACAGATTGATGAAAATCAACTGACATGAAAGTAAGTATGAACAGTGTACACGTGAATTTTTTCAAATAGGATTTAAAAGTGGTTTGGGTTCAGCTTGTTATGAAGATGTCTCAGAGCACTATCAGAACATTCAGGTAGGAGGTGTGGTCCAAAGGTGTTACTGTACAACAGGATTGGGGGTTACAGTAGTTAAATATTTTCTATATTTTGTTGGGAACATTTTTTTTTACACATCCGTGACCATGCACATGACATGTGACATACTTAATGAATGGCTGGAGATTTTAATGCCATCTATTATAATGCCATATAGCCATTGTAATGAAATGTCCTCATGCTTATCCTGATGCTTTTCGTAATTTCCTCTTTTATCTTATTGACACCCCCACCCCCCTCTCTCTCTCTCTGTCTCTCTAAAATCGGCATGACCTCCAGCTCCCAGGCCCAGAACAACCTTTTGTAGGCTTCCATTTGAACAGACTCCAATAAACAAACAATTACTACAATGAAAGACACGTCGCACTTTGTGAAGGCAAAGCGTTTAATTTCCGATTTCACACTCTCCCAAAGGAAGGTGAACAGGCGATCGCTTTCCCAGCACCCATAACTGCTGCATCAGAGAGCACAAATTCACACACTCATGCAGGAAAAGCTTATAGCTACCATTTTATGTCACCATTTTCAGTAAATAGCAGAATATGTGCATACTACAAATAAATAAATACGTGAGCATGTGTGTGTGTGTGTGTGTGAGCCGAGTCAAGACTTTCAGTTTTAATTCAAAGTGTGGCATTAACCATTCAGGAACTACAGCCATTTTCATACACATCCTCATTTTGGAGACTCATAAATAAGGGAATAAATGGCCAGGTTGCGTGGACAGGTGTAGCTTGTTCCCTCCTAACTCCATGACTAATCATGCAGATAAAAGGCCTGGAGGTGGCTCTGAGTATTACATTTGCATTTAATAGCTGCTCACTCAAATTGTCACCATGAGGTCCAAAGAGGTGTCATCATTTGGTTCAATAAACAGCAGAGAAATGGCAAAAACATGGGAAGTGGTCAATATAAGAGTTTGGAACATTAATCGACAGAAAAAGGCCTGGAAGACCACGTTAGACTGCTAAAGTTGATGACTGCAAAATCCAGTCTGTGGTGAAGAAGAACCCTTTCACAACATCTAGCCAAGTCATGAACACTTTTGAGGAATGGGCGTGTTATTGTCAAGGTGTTCAGTCAAGAGACGTGTTTATGAACGCTCAAGAACAGAAAGGCCAGATTAGACTATCCAGGAAACTTTGGCAGATTCTTGAAACTAAAATGAAACGAAAATGAACTTGTACTGTACTAGAATGATGAGAAGAGAACGGTATGGAGAAGGAAAGGAACAGCTCATGATCCAAAGCATACCTTGTCATCTGTCAAACATGCTGGTGGCCGTGTTATTGCATAGGTGTTTACGGCTGCCAATGGAACTGGGTTACTGGTGACCCTACTGATTACTGATGACCCTACTGCTTCAATTCTGAAGTATACAGTATAAGACCAAACACTCTGCTTAGATTTAGTTAAAGGCTACCAAACTGATAGGACACCGCTTCACGTTGCAGATAGATAATGTCCCAAAAAACATACAGTGGAAGCTACCCAAGAGTTCCTCAAGGCAAAGAAATTGGATAGACTTCATCCAGATTTTCATCCAAGTATTAAAGGCTATCTTCATGTTTGTAATTATTTTAGTTCGTTCCATTATTTATGATCCCATTAAGTCTGCTCACTTATTGAGTGTTTCATTTCAACTTGAATGTGTTTTTTATTTTTTATTTTATTTTTTTTAAATAACAATACCTGAATGCATGTATACAGTACCTGAATGTGATGAAGCAGTCTACGGTGCATTCCTGTATGGATATGAGACTAAATTATGCAATAAAAATAGTGCAAACATGACCGGCCTTCCTCTCTCCAGTGTAGCGGAATATTACAGCGAGGGGAACTCATTCATCTCCCTCACACACCTCACTGTCCACCACAAACTGACCACACACTCAATTAAAATACACTTTAGTCTGTGGCCAAGTGCAGCTATTAAGTTTTAGTGGCCACAGCTTTAACAGCGCGCTAATGGACAGCAACGTACCGCAAGGGCTTAACCCTTATGTATGGACACACTGCTGCAAATTAAATCTTGGCCTATCCTTCACTTGCACCTTCACAAGGAGATGGAGCTGGATTTCCATACACCTGTTTTTTTTTTTTTTTTAGGGTTTTGAATTGGAGCATGTGAAGGCTGACAATCTTCTGAAAGTATGATTAAAGTACCAGGGGTGTTCAGGTCAAACTGGGACTTTTCATTGTGCAGAATGATAACAGAGTTATGGGTGTAAAAACTTCCTTTATTTCTTTATATAATCCCTGGCTACTTACTTACAATGCACTTATCCAAGCATTTCACTAGTGCTAGTGCTTGGATACCAGCAAGCTAGGAAGTTTTCTCAGTACGCCGGATCTGTCAGGCTGCCACCATCACATCTGGAACTCTTTTAAAGGACCAACCATGTGGAAAGGGCTTGGAGGTATAGCCTTCTTTAGATTGTTTTTGCCCCATTCAAATGTTTTACTGCAGCTAAGAGTCTCATCACCAAACTGTGCTTGAAGTCTGTACAGTATATGTCAATCTGTTTTACTTCTTCATTCACGAGAAGTCCCGGTTTGACTTGAATGGTCTGAAGCCAAGAAGCTTTGATGCTTACAAATATGGCAGACAGAGAAGAAGAAGTTTAGCAGCATAATGCCAAAATACACCACATGGCCAAAAGTATGTGGGCACCAAACAATCACAGCCAGATGTGCTCTTTGAACATACTGTACCATTCTTGACTATTCTTCTAGTCCCCTCCTTCTGTAATACTAACCTCAATGATTCTGCAAAGGCTTTCCAATAGATTTTGTGTGGCTGTGGTTATTTGTGTTCATTCAGCAACACGAGCAAGAGGATATGCACTGATGTTGGCCAAGGAGGCCTGGGGTGCTGTCAGCGTTCTCATTTATCTCCGAGGTGTTCAGTGGGGTTCAGTCCACAGCTCTGTGCAGGCCACTCAAATTCTTCCAATCTTACCACACCATGTGTTTATTGTGCACAGGGACATTGTACTGCCAGGACAGGTTTGAGGAATGTGGGAATGCCCATCACAGAGCACACACAGACACATTACTGGCAATTTGGGAACAGCAATTAGACTAATGATCTGTCTTTGGACTGTGGGAGGAAATCAGAGTACCTTGAGGAAACCAAACATGGGGAGAACATGTAAACTCCATGCACACAGACCCAAGCCAGGAATTGAACTCTCGACCCTGGTGGTGCAAGTCCACATTGCTAACCACTACGCCATCATTCCGAGTCTCATAAAATTCCATTTATTAAATGCTGACATATCCATATCATCTCTTTTTTTTTTTCCCCTTATGATATGTATACATCAAATACTAGATCATTTTAGATCACATATTCTACTCCACTTATTAGAGCAGAAGTTTTATCATACCATTTTTTGTGTCATATTTTTATTTTCATGATTTGCATGATTTACAATACAGTGTTTGGTCAGGGCAGGTAGTGTTAGAAAACTGTTATTTTCTGTCAGGATTTTCCATTTAATTACAAATTACTTTTCTTCTTAAATTCACTCTCTTTACTTTTTATGATTCTTTTTGTACAATAAAATAATGTGCAATACAAAATATTTAATAAAACTTTAGAACAAATGATTTTTGTAAAATAACAGTTACTTTTCTGAAAAAAAAGGGGGAAAAAATCTAATTACTGAAATGGAACATTCGCGCTGTCATATTACAATACTAATTCACATAATGACAATTCGTTATTAAAATGTAAATTACTGTAAAATAATGGTAGTTGTCCTGAAAGGTTAATTACTGTAATATTTTACGGCTATGTCAATTTACCATCTGGTAAATTACTGTAATTTAACAGTTTTGTACCACGCTTGGTGCCAGTCTACTGACTTTTTTTTCTCTTCTTTTTCTCTCTTTTTTTTTTTTCAAGATATTTTTAACAGTGCATTCATGCGGTTTTCTTCTTAATCTATCCTGGTAAGTGTCACCCTATTTCAGGAACACCGGGTGCAGTTAGCATCAGAATGCACCTTAAATGGGATGCTCGTCAATCCCCGTGCACCATGCATACATATAGATTTAACTTTGCCTGTCCACCTAGTGACACGTTTTGGAGGGGAAAGAAAACTGAAGAGGAAACCAAGACGGACATAGAAAGAACATGCAAAGCTCCACACATACATAAGTCAGATCTCAGGGTTATAGCAGTGAGGTGACAACTATACTCGCTACGCCATCTAATACTAATTAAAGCTGATTTAAAGCAATTCTGTCTAACACATTGTTTCTATATCACTATACATTTTCTTCCTTTCTAAACCAGTCAGTGAGCACTCACGTTATTTTCAACACAGGAATAGATATAGGTGATTAGCCAGAATGCATTGATTTGCAGTAACTCTTCCGTCTAAAGGGGCACGTAGACATAAACTATGCCTCCAACCCCAATCCCCCCACCCACCCCCCTTCTTAGGGCACATGACCTTCAGAGTGTCACCTGAGCATCACCATTACACCATTGAAGGTTGGCCAGAGGTTAGGGAGACTCGGAAAAAGGAGCTGAAACAGAGTCTATGATCCAGAAATAAACACACACACACACACTCATACATATAGTAACAGCCAATCCCTTTGTGCTGGTAATTGTATTGTTCTGGGGGCCGTGTGACATCTGCCAGCACTGAGCTATTTACCCCCTGCTGTCTCTCTCTCTCCCTCTCTCTCTCTCTCTCTCTCACACACACACACACACACACACACACACACACACACACACACACACACAAATTAAGTAGCCCAATCAGACAATCAGAGAGGCTGGTTTCTATAGGACATCATTTCCCCCCATTGCAGTCACACACCGCTATAAATAGTTTACACTCATACACAGCACACATATGCACACACACACGCACACACACTCACACACACACACCCTCTTATTTACAGACATTCACACAAATAGTTTGATGATGGTGATTGTTGTTGCTGTTGTTGTTACAGTATGTTCTCCCATCTACAGTATGTCAATCATTTTGTTAAATATTGCAAGTTGGTACTATTTATTTCTATACTGCTTTTCCTGAATGATGGAGTGATATATGGAAAGAACCACTGGGATTTAATATAGAGCATGAGCCCATGCATTTGCATAAACCTGTGCAGTTCATTTGTCTAATCATGACGGATCTGTCAGGACATATCTGTGTGTAAGGCTCAGATTCTTGAAGTCTGGCGCTGCAGGCGGGGACAACCTCAGGCGTAACCCTTCGACCCCGAGCTGCTGCCACGTGTCAAGCTGCTCTGAACAATCTTGTTAATGGGCCACTCTCCACCTCAATGAAACCACTGACCTCATTAAGAGCCCCATCAAAGCCTCGCTCACAAACAGCACATTAGCACAAGATGACAAGCAAGACAGCGAGAGAGAGAGAGAGAGAGAGAGAGACGCACAAAAAAGTCTTACAGGAAACTCAGAGGAGTGGCTCTGTCAATGATAAATAATGACCAGAAACATATTAAATCAGTTCGGCGATCAAAGGATTGTTATAAAGCGCCTGGTCTACCTTTAAAAAAAGGTAAAAGTCAGAGAGCAAGAAAAGCAAGATAGCTGCATGTGCATACCATGACTTAATAAATAACAGAGACAAAAACGTCAAATTTCTACAAATTCCTGGAAAGCAGAAACAAAAGTGAGGCTAAGACATTTTTTATAGATGAATTCAACTACCTTTTTATAATTTTGCATAATCTCCGACATTGATCAGGATGCTAGGTTCACGCTTTCTACCTTTTAGCACACCCCCATTACATACTCTTTAGGTCCATTGACCCTGGAAAGCCAAAGTTTAGATAAGGCACAATGGGAATTATTAGCATCTAAACTCTGGATTACCCTATAACTATTTCTTTTTTTCAGCTGCTCCCGTCAAGGGGTCGCCACAGGGCGTGGGGTGTAGCACCCTCCAAAGACGTGGCTCGAACCGTAACTACATATGCCTTTTAAATGTGGCCTATTTCCAGGCTGGAAAATTTTAAACATAAGCTCATTGCATATACAGTTTCTGCTACTTCTGCATGAGACTGAGTAGTAAAGCAGTGACATAGAGATCTGACTTTAATATCTGCCTTATTATGTGATATATTTTATGCGCCTTATTCAGATAAGAAGAATGTTTCAGAGGACAGAGCTGTCACTGATGCCGAGAAACAGGTTTTAATAATGTAGCCTTTTTTTAAAAACTGTAGCATTTCTACAATATTATTTAAAAAAACACTAAAAGCTTTGGCACTTAGCATAAAAAAAATACTTTAAGCATTCGGTAAAATCTGACCTTTCGAAGTGTTCGAATAAATAAAATCAAACCGAACTGAGGCTTTAACTCGGAGTGAAAATGCTACACGGAGAGTAACAAGTGTATGCAAACAGCACTAGAGACAAAAAGCCAATGCTGAATGCTCTTACTTCAGCCCTCCCATGCTAATTAAAGCACTCTGATGGAATATCTATCAGCTTGTCACCGAGAGAGCTTCTCTTAATCTGCTCCCAAACTTCACGGCTTAAAGAGCACAGCTAATTAACCACACGCCAAAACAGGAATACATTTCAATATTGATTCCTCTGCCTCCCTGGTGCATCGAGTATGATTATGAATATTTTAGAAGCACATTTAACGCAGAGGAGACGCTTCAGAAAGAGAGAGACAGAAAGAGAGAGAGAGAGAGAGCGTCTTCCACATCCAGCCTAGGGCTAATGACCCTGGCCTCTCCCAACAAAGCAGCTTCATGTTTTGAAGAAAGTCAATATCGCAGGAGCCCAGTCAGCAACATTAAGGCTCGCACAGACACCACGGGACCTGAGAGGGAGAAAAAAAAATTAACAACACGTGCCTAACAATCCTTCCTGCTATTTAGTGGGTTGCTGGGCCACTCTACTTGAAATGTGAAGTAGTAATGAACATTTACATGAGATGAATCCTGAACACGAAGCTCTCCATCCTTTTTAGCTATGCATGATGGTTTACAGCTCAGATGTTCACAGGCTGCCTATCCCTTAAGCAAATTTCAGAAACGGTGGCAAAAGAACGTTAAAATCTCGACTTGCAATTTTTTTCCTACATTCTTATTTTATTTTTAACCGATGTACATTTTGTAACAGTGCATTTCAATGTTGTCTTTCATTTAAATACATTGCATTCTTAAGAACTGTAAGTCAATCTTCGGATTGACATTTTTATCCTAAAAAATGTTCACATATAATGTTTGAAATTCTATGACGAAAAACCTAAAGAACACCTAAGAACAGAAGAATTCAAAATAAAGGGCATTTCAGATTGACAGCTAACATTTATACGTAAAAAAAAAAAACTTATCGTTTTTTCTCTCCTCGTTTCTCTCTCTCTCTCTCTTTCTGTCCCTTCATGGTGGCTCAGTGTCTTTTCTGCATCATGGCTGAGCCACTCTCCCAAAGCACCGAGACAGCATATGGTGCTGTCTATCTGTGAATACACCACCAGAACAGCGTGACAGTCTCACAGAGAGAGAGAGAGAGAGAGAGAGAGCATATGTGATAAGCAAGAGTAAGAGATGAGAGAGTGCGGGAAAAGCATGACAGACAGATGCCAAGCTGAGAATAGAGATGAAGGGAGCATGAATGGGAAAGATGAAGGGCTTCAGGAAGTAAGGAAGAAAAAGATTTCAGACAAGAAGTTTGACTTTACTCATGGAGATTTACTCATGACCATGTTACATAACCAGTCCCTAAAACACATCATCGCCATTGGCATCATTGTCCTGTGAGCATGGAGGAAGAGAATTAAGCAGGTGCATATCCAAATTAAATCAGAACTTCTGTAGAACTGGAGAACCGGATTGAATAAAAGAATCTAAGCGCACCATCTGGAAGCAGCTCCGTCATGTTGTGGAGTATAAAAGCCTGAACCGTTCCCCACAAATAAATGAACAAATAACCAAATAAACAAAAGAGAATGAGGCCCAGGTTTTATGCAGCGACCTGCTAGCAGCAGGTCTGATTAGGAAGGGAAGGTCTTGATTGTCTCTCTGCTCACTCATTTCCGCAGCCTTCAGAGAGCGCTGAAAGGGAACGGAGCGGATCAATAACTCATTAGAGAGAGACCATCAGCAGAGCCGGCGTGTGCCGAGAACTCAGTCTGCTGAGGCAGAAGACATAGACTGGAGCATCGCTGAAAGATAGAGAAAGTTTCCCTCACATTTAGAAACTTCTGATCTCAAAACATGATCTCAGAGAAATAACAATGAGTTAGAGCGATTTAGCAGAAATTTAGACTTCCAAATTAACCTTAATATATTAAATGGAAGTTTAAGAAAGGAGGACATAAATCTACAGTCTTTTTCTTTCAGCCTATTCCAAATGCCCGCATCATCATCATCATCAGCATTAATGGTTGATGGTTTAAGGAGGGTATGTTAGACTGCAGCCTGCGCATGTACATGTGTCTCTGAATGAATTAGATGGTTATGAGTAGACACCTGGCACTCAAATACAGTTTTATGACAGCACTCAAGGAAAAGGTACCACCGGAATCCTGTCACTGGCTCGTCATAGAAAGTGATGATTATGAACATTTACTTATATCACTTCTCAGAATTCCTGTCAAAATAGCTTGTGTTAGCTAGAACCATATAAAAAATTTAAACATTAAAAAAAAAGACATCCGATCTTACAAATTCTGAAATTAGTCTATCAGAGAAGGAGGCCCACTCAGGCTAGCTTCCCCTCAGACGTGACGTTAGGCTAAAGTTGGAGTGCTATGCACAGTTTCACCGCACATTCACCTCATAGTTCATTGTAAAATACTCAGTGAAAAAAAGGAAGAGGTGACTAGCAACAGCACATAAGAGTTTAATACAAAAAAAAAACTGTTAAATGAAGTTATTTATTTATGTATTTATTTATTTACTAGCTGAAGTAACTACAGTATGGTTGACAGGTAAAAAAAAATTGTAGAAATAGTTAAAAAAGACTATAAAGATTTATGAAGATGACAAATTTTCTCAAAAATCCTGTCATACTATCTTGTGGCTAGATAAAAGTTTATCAGTACATATGATAAATAAGACAGGATTATAAATCCTGAAACTCATGCCAGCTGACTCCTGTTAGCCTGCTTGCTAGCTACCATTGTTAGTGAAGATCAAAAAGATCATATAGATTTCTACTGGCTGTAAATTCCGTCAGAAATCTCATCCAAATATCTGTCTCAGATGCGGACTAAGTTGTACGTATGTCTGGAAAAGCCAAGCAATGCTAGGTTACACATTTTTGTGAGTTTTTCTTTAGCAGTTCACCATGGGTCCCATGAATGTTAGCAAGGACGTAGCAAGAAGCAAAAAGTTTTTTTTTTTTTTGTCCCTAAAATGTCCAATTCCTCCCCGTCACTAGGGGGCTCCCACACATTAAGGCTACTACTACCACTCAGTCGGGAGGGCCGTGTTTCCTCCGAACCACTTGACGCCAGCTGACCGCATCTTTTTGAACTGCTCGCTCACACACCGTTGGAGGCGGCATAACACACTCGGAGGACAGCGCTATCCGCTCCTTCCTTGACTGTAGAGTCGTGATTAATGTGGGAGCACGAAGTACCTCTCATCCCTCCCCTCGGCCAATCAGCTCAGTCTAGACCTCCGGCTGCCAGAGGTTACAGCATGACCCGGGAATCGAACTCGCGATCTCCGGATCATAGGGCGAACACTTTAACACCAGTTTTGTTTTTAAAGCAGCCGGTGCCAAGAGGAATCATGAATTAAGGTTAAGTGAGGTTTAATGTCTATTTATTTCATATTTTACTTTATTTACATGTCATTTTTATATGTTATGATTGTTTTTATACGCAAAAATATGATTATTTATTTATTGAAAATTGGTAAAATTGGTAATATTTTTGAGTGGCTGGATCAGATAACGCTGAATTATCTGCATTTACATTACTTTCTATAGGAAAATGCATTTTGCAATACAAAATTTCACCTTAAGAACTCTCCTCCGTAACGGATTAATATGCCAAGATACAGTACCACTGTATATAGATGTTAACGCTTTGTTTTATTCAACATAAAGACTGAGACTGTGCAGCACACGGTATGGTTCACAGTATGGTTAATCTCTCTGCAGTTCTTTCTTTCTCATTGGCCTTATTTGTACTTGCGACAGAAACTCTGTACAAACATATGCATAATCATGACAAAACTTGCTCTGATCTGGTGTTTTAGGTGATAAACACATACTGTGTCCTGTCTTTGATTCCCAAACTGCATTGAACAGTGACCATGACTTTTGGAAAGTTTGTGAATGAAACATTCCTGTAATTGTAATTTTGCATGCCAGGTTGTTTGCATGATGTTGTTTGCCTTACAACTACTGTAAAAGCTGTAAAAGCTTTCCCCAATATTCATATGCTCCATCCGGTCATCCATCTGGGAACCTCTGTAGTCCAACTAGGGACTGTGGAGGCCAGTATATTTATTCCCATTTTTTCTGTACCTCCAGTAAACATTCACATGCACACTTACACTCTCTAGGCAATTTGGGAATGCCAGTTGGCCTAATCTGCATGTCCTTGGTCTGTAGGAGGTAACCGGAGTACCCGGAGGAAACCCACCAAGCGTGGAAAGAACAGGAAAACAGACACAGAGGCAGGAATCAAACCCAGAGGTGCAAGGTGACAGTCCTAACAACTGTATGCTCATATAGCCTAAAGTACAGAATGCAGTGAATCCTTGGTACTGTAGCTTGCACATTATATCAGAACAATTAATAAAATAAAATAAAATAAAAACTCACTCAGTTTTTTTCATTTAAAGGCAAACTTGAAAAGTATCAGAGCAAACAGATGAGTTTATAATGCCATCCCAACAGATGTTCAGAGATCACACCAGTGAATGAAAAGAGCAGCAGCAAACTTAAAAAGCTAAGGGTTAATAAAAGCTATAAGCAATGAAATTTGACACAAAGCTACAGTTACAAAATCAAAGACTAAAGCAAAGGCAAGAGAGAACACACAGTCTGGAGTAGCAAACACGAAAAAAGCAAACGTTACAGAGGCATGGATAAGACAAAGGTGATGCAGAGTGCAAAACAGGATGTGAACAGATTGTCTTCATGATGCATAACCATTCGGAGACTTTGCTTCTCTCCTCTCAATCTGCACTCCTCAGCCAATCGCTTCACGTGATTAACATATCATGTCGCATCCCCTGATCGAACAAATCCTGCTTGGCTGTGTTCTGAAATCCTGTGAGATTTCCGAATCACACCTGCTAAACATGATTCATCACTGATTCCGAGACCAGACTGCATCAGCTGAACACCAGAATGGAGTTGCATATGTGGCTCACACACTGTGGTCCCAGCGGGCACGGGGTCTGTGCATTGATACCCTCCACATGGCTGCCCGTCTGTGGCACTACCGTCTGGGCAATTTCCTGCTTAACTGCCCTGGTTAGAGGGCTAATTTCTGACCCTGCCAGGGATTTGCTGGCATAGTTAGCTCACCCATAGCAGGAAGGAAACATTGGATCAAGGCTTCATGAGAAAACTTTTATTTGTCAACTTTATTTAATGAACTCGTGGAGAAACATATGGATCTGTTTAACACATAAAAAATTCATACCTTTACATGGAATTAAATTAGAAATGAGTGCACAGTCTATTCATACTGTATTTATTCCTGTTTAGAACATGTTATCTTTATGTTTATTCAACGTAACGTATTCATATTCCGTTACAGCTTTAACTAAAGGTTTAAGACAGTTCAAGTGCCGCAGAATTCAATGCTTAGCACTTAAAGGTTAAGATTTTCTCAGGTGTACTCATGTGGCAGTGCCCGGCGATGGATTGACACCCCGCCCAGGGTGTACCCCGCCTCGTGCCCTAAGTCTCCTGGGATAGGCCCCCCTGTGACCCAGTATACAGGATTTAACTGTATAGACAATGAGTGACTGAGGGAGTAAATGAGTGAGTGAGTACTCATGTGGCCTGAACTCAAAATCGTCTGAAAGAAGTAAAGTCTTATACCTGTTCAGTGCACACTGCAACCATGGAACATAGAAAAACAACATATAAAGAGAATATTTAAATCATGTGTTATTTAAGTTTCCCTGGATCAAAGACGCATGTGCAACAATGAACATGAAAAGACAATCTCTACCAACCCAATGTCACTTAAAGACATTTGAACCCAATGCACTGAAAGAGTTGATTTTCTGTGGACAAAGATGTGAAAAAGAGATGTGACACAAAATAATTTATCCATTGCTCTCACATGCCTGTACATTCACATACATTGATAATGACCATAAATAATTAATTCCCTGTGCCACCTAAAAGAAAGCCCCATAACAGAGGGCAAAGGCAGGGTCTCCTCCATCTTGCAAGGTTCACGAGTCCAGCATCGCTAGCATATGCTATTGAATAGCTAGCGTCTGGTTTCCTAGCAGCAGTGTGTTTCCTCGTGCCATGCCTTGATGATCGCTTATCCCCCTGCCACCACACATATGCTTGGGACACAGAGCAGTTGGACATGGCCGTGGGCTAAAGTGGGTCAGCCCACCGCAGATGGAGCCAACCCCCAATGGGTCATCATCAGCTGAACACGAAAATAACACCACCAAGCTGCTGCTTTAAAAAAAAAAAAAAAAAAAACTTCACAGAAAGCATCTGTTCTCCTTCGTAAAAATATATATATAAATACAACATGTTAAAAAAATTCCAATCTGGGTCATGGAGCTCAAAGCAAAGCATCGCAAGGCTCCCAAATGAAACGAATGTCTGTATCTCTTAAATAATGCCCATGATGTGCCTTTGTCAGATGCTATTCCCGGTACTGATGTAGCTGCTCCACTTAGAGATAAACAAACCATGTAATTCACTTGAGGGCTATGCTTTATTCAGAAGTTCTCCTCCACATCTTACCCTCCTGTGGTTTTAGCACTTTGGCAACATTTAGAGAACATGACAGGATTACCCGTAGAGAAAGACACGTATCCTTTCCGAGTACAGAGAGCTTTGTAATTAACTCAAAAGCAATGCCATTTGCAAAGATAGTCAGCTTTTGGGATTATCCTGGAAGAGAAAACATGTGCATCCCTCAAGGTAACCATTTTATTTAGCAGCATCACCAACATGGCGGAAACAACAAAACATTCAGTGCTTTAGAAGGAGCCATGGACGTCTTGGAGGTCTACAGAGTAAAGAATCCCTGGTCTACAGAGGCCACAATCCCTGAAAAGAATAGTCTCCACAATTGTGACGGCCTAGTCTTCTGCGGCCGTAAAGAAAAATGTTGAAACATGATTGTGAATCCCATTTCAGATCAAAAACTGACACAGCCATTTAATACTACAGCTTCTCTACCGATAACAATCCTTCAGCAAATTCAATTCAGCATGTGCAATTCGGTATGTGCATCAGTATGCATGGCACGAGTCTGGCGTGTTTTTCCTACGCTGCTGCAATTCTTGGAAAGAAGTCAAGTTTGCAGCTGCAGCTCCAAATAATTCACAGCCCCCCCTCTGCACCTGGGAGGAGCTACAGGTAGTTGATGAAGTGGCGGTGCCAAGCATCCCAACTGGTGAAGACAATGCGCAGCTGGCGGGAGTCAGCTCGGCCAGATGCCACCACCACCACCGTGCCATGTGTTCTGAGCAGGGCAAAGAAGGGTGGGGGGGTGCAGGGCGGTGATGAAGAGCGTGCCAAGACATTCTGATCTGGTGCCAACCCAACGCGTTCTGGCACGCCATTCGATTTCCGAGCGATGCTAACGCGGTGGTATATAAAAAGAGGTGTCTCCGATCACTCTCTTTGTCTCAATGTTGTTCCTATAATCCTGTGCCAAACTACCGGAAAGTTGGCATCCAGCGTTTTACCTCATGAAAGATCATCCAGGCTTAGAACTTCAACGCGGGAGATAGCAAGCGATCGGTGGTACTAAAGCTCGGCTGGACAGCTTCCCATCACGCAGTCGTCGCGATCCGTTTTTGGTTATTGTATTCCCTTTTTCCGTAAGGCTTGTGCCAAGAATATGGCTGAAGCCCATGAGTGCAAGTGGTAACCATGTCACAGAGACTTGATCATCTTCCAAATAGTCCTCAGGAAAAACAAGAATCACATATTACGCGCCGAGGTTCGACTGGATAGCACGCCATTAGCATCATACTCGCAATTAAAAGCACGGCGAAAGTATCCTATTTGCCCATTCCTAGTGGGCATTCTCTCTTCTTTGTGTGAGAACGGACCGCTCAGTGACGATGCTACTCCTCAAACTGGAGGGGAGATACTGAGACAAAGCTTCCAGTTTGCAGGAACATGCCATCCTCGTTTGCGACGGAGGGGTTTAGGGAAGGGAAAACTTTTTGAACGAGTGCCATCTCTGCGCAGTCCTTATCAGAGGCCCGCGACTGCCAGCTGGTGGCTGAGTGTGCCCGTGCTGTGAGCCGCTGCCAAAAGCAGGAGGCTCGCACTGAGGCTGGCTAACAACAGCCTGTTGGCACAACACATGTTTAGGTGCCAATTCACCAATTTAACTGAGCCGTATGGCCACCTACATATGTCGACTCTTGCCTTATTTGTTTTTAGAGGATGTTGCCGAATAAAACACAGATACCCCAAAGAAAATTGTTAGATAACGTCTTCATAAATAACACATTGTTGTCTATCAGTGACATTAGCAAAAATATTTCAAGCATTGTTGGAACAGTAACTGTACAACTTCTTTCTTGCAGTATTATTAAAAGAATACAAAAAGTTGCTATTAAGTGGCATGGCACACTTTTTCACGTAGGAACTTAAACGTAAAAACACACACAAACTGAGGGACATAAAACACTAAGAGAACAGCCGTTTATGTCAAAATCCAGCCGACTTCTAATGGCCTTGACACTTAGTTTTCCTTACTATATAATGCCTGATAACAAAATAAGCACCTGCCAGGAAAAAAAATGCTATTAGGTGCACTCTATCCATCCATGAACCTTTATAGTCCAACAATGGTGGGGACCAATGGTGATTACTATTGTATTTATTCCTATTTTGTACGGCCATGGTAGAACCTCCGGTCAACATTTACGCGCATTCAAACACTACGGGCAATTTTGGAACATAATTTAATCTAATCTGCATGTCTTTGGACTGTGGGAAGAAACCGGAGTACTCAGAGGAAAACCACTAAGCACGGGGGAACATGCAAACTCCATGCACACAGAGCCCGAGGCAGGAATCGAACCCAGACCCTGGAGGTGCGTGGTGACAGAGCA
>JAQMYK010000023.1:13292690-13303316 GCA_030014345.1 Clarias buthupogon | reverse complement strand
GAACATGCAAACTCCATGCACACAGAGCCCGAGGCAGGAATCGAACCCAGACCCTGGAGGTGCGTGGTGACAGAGCATTGCCACTTAATAACCACTAAGCCGCCGCGCCGCTTAGTAGGTGCACTGACTAATGCTAAAATGCGTCTTTGTGTAAAGGAGTGCATGGATGCTTGTGTACAAGCTGCATCTCATTTTGGTTTATTCCTGCCAGTGTTCTCTGAGTCTGATCATATTTAATGTCGAAACACTTAATTAATTATTAACTTATTAATATCTTTGTGTACATTTAGCATGAGCTCATTTCCTATAGCTAAAAATAAGATTATATTGAAAAAATATATATAAAGTGAAGTTTTTGAATAACACACACAGAATAACTAGTGACACTGCACTTTGCACGTTTAGGAGCTGTTGCGCGCATGCGTACGTGTTTTTTCTTAAATCCGTGCAGCCTATTATGAAACAGTTTATATTTAAAAACACGTGAAGTATATCCAAATGTCTCCTTAACCAATTTCATTAGGGAAAAAATAGTCCAACGCTTAAACAGCGATTGACGTGTTTCTGAAGGTTCCTCCCGCTCTCGGTTTCCACCCGGAACATTAAAGCGCCGTACGCGGTCATCATGTGTTTAAGGTAAGAGCAGCTTAATGTTGAATTTTTTTTTAAAAGTGCTATAGTATTCGCAAATAGTTTCCATTAAATAATTTTGTAACGCCGATGTCCCGTTAAATAATATATCGAGAGCTTATAAATTTACAAAATAAAAATGTACGTAAACGGAGTTTATTTATCATGTGTTACTTCTATAAGGTCCGTGTACAACGTATATACTCTGCTTCTTTTTTTAGTTCCTCCCAAACCTTACTACACTGATCAGCAATTACATTATGACCACCTGCCTAGTATTGAGTAGGTCCCCCTTTTACCACCATAACCGTAATGCACTATGTGTTCTGACACCTTTCTGTCACAACCAGACTTTACTCCCCATGTGCATCAGTAAGCCTTGGCCACTCATGACCCTGTCCCTACCCCAGTTCACTGGTTTTCCTTCCTTGGATTACTTTTGGTATGTCCTGATCACCGTAATCTGCAGTTTTGGAGTTGCTCTGACCCAGTTCTCTAGCTATCACAATCCTAGAGACCCTTTGACCCATGTCAAAGTCACTTAAATCCTTACGTTTGCCCATTTTATTCTTTTTCCAACACATTGAGTTCAAGAAAAAAAACTTTCACTTTCTGCCTATATATCCCACCCACTTCCATCCACCATTGTAACAAGATATTGAAAATTTAGCTATTGTGAGAAGGGCCAGATTGTGATGGCAAGTGAACTGGGTTAGAGCAACTCCAAAACTGCAGCTCTTGTGAGATGTTCCCAGGCTGCAGTGGTCAAGACCTACCAAAAGTGATCCAAGAAATGAAAACCAGTGAACTGGTAACTGGGTCATGGTTGACCGAGGCTTACTGATGCATGCGGTCCAATAGAAGAGCTAGTGTAGCTCAAATTGAGAAAAAGCTTCCAATAGAAAGGTGTCAGGACTCACAGTGTATCACTGTCTTCGTGGCAAAAGGGGACCTTCTCAGTGTTACACGGCTGATCATAATGTTATGGCTGATCAGTGTATAAATTACGTGCGTTTATAGAATTAATAAAATTGGCAAAAAAGTCTTGGTAATAGAAGAAAACTTGTTGATTTCTTTCATATGTCAAACAACGTTCCATTATACAGTAAAATATGGTGAAATAATGCTTCATTTGTTCTTGATGCTAATACAGTGTTTTATTTCGTTTTGTCTGCTTAGCTTCTTTGATAAATATTATGATTAAGGATGTTCCTCGAATTGTGGCTGAAATAAAGACCTTCCATCATGCTGTGTGCTTCCACTACGGTCATGCGGACATCCTTTCTGAACACTTTACAATACAAACGCTGCAGATATTCACTTAAATGGCTGCTGGGAAACCTAGTCCAAAGAACGTTGACGTCCTCTGGTCCCCGAACATCCAGATCACGAGAAAGAGTCACCCCGGTTTTTACCAAAGCCTTGGCTTATGAAGATAAAGTGGCTATTATAGATGAGAGCCGGAGTCACAGCTATAGCTGTCTTTACCAGAGCAGCAGAGGCTTAGCAGCACAGATACGCCAAACACTATCCTGCCACTCGGGAGATCTACAGGGCAAGCGCATTTCCTTTCTGTGCGCCAACGATGCGTCCTATACCGTGGCTCAGTGGGCGACGTGGATGTGCGGCGGGACGGCCGTGCCGCTCTACAGGAAGCACCCGGTGTCGGAGATGGAGTATGTCATCTCAGACTCCCAGAGTTCACTGGTGCTCGCTGGTGAGAGTTATGCTGTCATGCTGGAGCCTCTAGCACAAAAACTGGGGCTGCCATGTCTGCATCTCCCTCCTACTGCCAACCTGGACACCCTGCAAACAACAGAGCCATCCTGCCCGTCGGAGGAGGTGATCTCTGATTGGGCAGAGAGACCAGCCATGATTGTTTACACCAGCGGAACGACAGGAAGACCAAAAGGAGTCCTGCACACACACAGCAGCCTGCAGGCGATGGTAAGAAACTGGTGTAGCTATTTGTCTGTGGTATTAGCATGGATGTTGAAGCTTTGAAATCTAAGATGTTAGAGAGCAAGATTGAGTAAAAGATTAAAGCTCTGCTCCATTATTACCTTTATATCAAGAGACAAGGCTAAAACTTTTTGTGCCGCCATCAACAGAGACCAGAACGGAATTGTTGGTAATTAAGGAAAGTTAAAACCCAGGGTAAAATGAATCAACATGTCAAAGGAAGAGAGTTTTGATTCAGATGGCCAACTTTAGTTCTAATCCTTTTATTGCTTAGCGTACCGTAAAAATAAGTAAGGAAGTATCTTTCTAGCGATAATGGCGGTAACGTTTGGCAGCGGCATTTCAAAGCATCATCATATGAATCATTTAAAGATCCAATTTCAAGTTCAACCTTATGCCACACCTAGTACAATATCTGTCAGTTTCCTCCCACAGTCCAAAGACATGCAGGGTAGACTGATTGGTGTTTTCAAATTACTTGTAGTGAGTGTGTGTGTGCAATGGATTGGCACCCTGGACAGACTCAAGGCATAAGCGGTATACATGGACTAAAATCAAATATCGTCACTAAATCTAGTTGCATGAAGGTAACCTCTTGTTTATTAGTTTCTAAAATCCCTCTTTCACAACATGGCCACCGTGACCTTCGCTAAGTATTATGAGCTGTGATTTCTTGTCTCTTTGATGTCTTCTCATTCACCATGATGACTGCAAGTGCTGCATATGAATTATTTATATTAATATTTAAAAAATCACCAAATTAGCCTTTTCAGGTCACCAAAACCACACACACACACACACACACTGCTAGTTTTAATAAAGAAATGCACTGATGAATAAGACCTCTGATTAGACTAGTTTAGCATGAGTCTCTGAGTCCATAGGTCATGTTCTGTATACTTTTGGCAAAGCTCCAGATGAATTACTGACTATGCGTACATAAGCTGTAATAAATTGCACCTTTTCATGATTAGATAATTGCACAGGTTCATACTGAGGTTTTGATTCATAATTATTATAATTTATCACTGTGCAGCACATAAATAAATAAACAAACAAACAAATAAATAATCAAAAACCTTTTGACCTGAGTCTTGCTTAAGGATGCAGCTGTGGTTTTCTGGCTGTCCTAGTATGTTAACTTCTAAGTCAAGAACTGCCTCTAAACAGCTTTAAAGATTCTAGAAAACAATATTGTGGCTATTGAAGCTTATGATAGGCTTCAATTGGAGTCAATAGCTATCAGAGTACCTGTGAAGGCCTACCTTAAAACTTGGTGCCCCTTTGGTTAACACCATGGAAATATCAAAAGAAACCAGTTAAGACCTTAGAAAAAACATTGTGGACCTCTACAAGTCTGGTTCATCCTTGAGAGCAGTTTCCAAAAGTCTGAAGGTACCACGTTCATCTGTACAAACTACCATGGAACCACATAGCCAACTGACCGCTCAGAAAGGAGAGGTAAATGTATATATATGTGAAGACTTTATGGAACAGGTACAAAAGTATCTATTTCAAGACTGATATCAGCATAACCTGAAAGGCTGCTCAGCAAGGAAGAAGCCACTGCAACAAAGCCACACACACAAAAAAACAATCCAGACTATGGCTTGCAAATCATATTTTTTGGAGTAATGCCCTCTGGTCTGATGAAACATGAAACAAAATTTGGCCATAATGACCATCTTTGTCTGGAGGGAAAAGGGGGAAGCTTGTAAGCCAAAGAACACCATAACAACCGTAACGCACAGGGGGTGGCAGCATGATGGTGTGGGGGTGCTTTGCTCCAGGAGGGGATTGGTGCACTTCACAAAGTAGATAGCATCATGAGGAGGGAAGATTATGTGGAAATATTGAAGTAATATTTCAAGACATCAGCCGGGACGTTAAAGCTTTGTCTTAAATGGGTCTTCCAAAATCGACAATGACCCCCAGGCATACACTAGCATTTAAAAGTTTGGACACACTTTCTTACTTGCATGGTCGTTCCTGATTTTTATTTCTTTCTACACGGTCAAAAAATGCCAAAGGCGTCCAAAATATTCAATAATCCCCTTTGTACAGTTAATATTGAGATGTGTCTGCCACTTATGCTCTGTAAAGCCTTCATAACGTCTTTAATTTGAATGGTGATACTTGAAGCTAGTAACTCTAAATGAACTTTGCAGTTTCTCTGCAGTAGAGGTACGTTTTGGTCTTGCTTTCCTGGGATGGTCTTCATGAGAGCCAGTTTCCTCATGGTGCTCAATGGGTTTTGCAAATGTACTTGACAAAACTGTTTTTCAAGAACCATTCCAGAACAGCTCACTTTCATGTCTTAAAATAACAATTGACTGTTGTTGATGATGATACTTAATTACCTGTCTTCAGTATTGTTTTAAAATGTAGAAAAATAAATCTAAACTTGTATCTTTTGACAAAGTTGTGGCAAAGTGGTTCATGGACAATAAACTTGAGGTATTAGAACGACCTGGCCTCAGTCCAGTAGTAGATTTGTAGGCAGGACTGAAAAAGCTTGTGCATGCAAGGACCCATAGAAACCACCGGTTCCATCAGGAGTAAGGGGCTGAAATTCAAGCAACTTACTTTACAAAGCTTGTGGAAGGCTACAGGTACCCTAATGTAAACCTCTGACGCACTGGGAATGTGATCAGAAATAAAAGCTGAAATTATCCTCCTTTCTATTATTATTCTGACATTTCACATTCTTTCGCAAAACTGAGTTTAAATGTATTTGGCTTAGGTGTATGTAAACATCTGGTTTCAATTGTAGCTGCTTTACACAGTTGCGCTCTTAGCAGCCTCGCTTATTTTCTCATAAGGTAAATGAGATTTCGTTTTTTTTGTCCAAGAAAGCCCTCTGTCCTTAACACTCTTTTATGACTGAAACTTTACAACTCTTACAAAGAAAAAAACATAAACATAATAAAAAAAAAAAATAAAATAAACATAATAGCAAAAAATATTAAATGACAGCGAAAAAATACTGCTAATTTTAGATTATATGGAGAGTCTGCCACACTAATCCCTGTAAGTAATTCCCTATGGAAGCAGTTAAAAAACATTAAAATGTTAAAACGCACACAAGAAAAAAATAATTCATTTAAACCTGTGATTAGATTTTCAGCCAGCGTTATTGTCAGAGTTGCCGTTGTAGAAAACTAATCAACACCTTATGACCAATTAGATTTGATCATTTAAGAGTACTGTGGTATATCTTGCATCAAGTTTCATATTTACATCGGAAATACAGTTATTAAAAAATATTTAGCGTAGAATCTGTTTTAATTGTGTTCCACAGTATGTTATTGCAGAATATAAGAAAGTGTAGTCATGTTTGTGTGTCTTGATCAGGCAGATGTTAAATTTAAAAAAAAAAGAAAAGAAAAAGAAAACCGTCATCATATTTTATGCTTCACTGAAACATTTCCTTAAGAAAAGTTTCCAATCTTTTATACCAAAGTGCTGTAGAACCTAGAGTAAGCACAGAGCTGAGAAGCGTACGCATTAAGAGTCTTGTTGTTTGTGATAAAGAAACTTGTAATGGCCAGATGTGTAGCGTGAAGAAAACAAACGTCCAGGAAATTTGGAATGAGAAAGAAAGTTAGAGTATTCTCCTCCCTGCTGATCAGGAAGCCGTTCCTGCAGACAGATGAGCTGCTCGTCCTCGTGTTTGGGCGCACAAAATTTTGTTGCTGTCCTTGGTGCTGAACTAACACTGTTTCAGAAACGGCTGTACTTGTGAGCATCACTCATGGCTCTCTGGCCGTCCTAGGATTAAAACTCACGTTTGATTGAAAATGGAAATCACCAGGGACCAGCCGATACGATTTTATCACAATACTCAGGTGGCGATTCGATTTGCATTGCGATTTTGTAAGTATCACGATTTTATAAATATCCAGATTCAACACTACATTTTTTTAACTACATTTCTAAACAAACGTAGCAAATAATTTACTCCTACCACACAGGATGCCGTGAATAGTTTAAAGTGCACCACCTATAGGATTGTAGAGGAACTGCAACAAATTAGTCCTTCAAATGCAAAAATTTTAAAATGCAAATTCTCTTAAACTCCCTTAAATGCAAATCTTAACAAAAATCGTTTTTGGAATCAGTGTTTATTGGTGGTTATTGGTTCACGAATGCTCCTAATTACCAAGAACAAATCTGTTCACGACCCAAAAATTTGCCTAAAACTTGTCTCACAAACTCTTCCTCGAAACATGGACCAGAAACCACCATCCCAAGCTGCCGCTATCAGCTGAACGAAGGCATGAATGTCACCCAGCATCAGTTTTGCTCAGTCCCCAGTCGTGGATTGTGCACATGATAAAATAATTTTGTGTAAAGTGGATTGATGCCCAAGTCTTTGCTGAGAAGTATCATCCGAACAAAATTGTCAGAGTGCTACACTTTATGAACGATAACATGGTGTCTTACTTTAGGATAATTGTGCAGTGAAGGAAAAAAAAAATCTTTGAATAGATTTTTCGTGAAAACGGCAGCCATGTATGAATGAGGTCAAGAAACAAAAAGAGAGAGGGAGTATTACAGTAGTTATGGTGTGTTAATAGTGCTATTAACCTGTGTTGTTATGGAAGGGGACTCTCTACATCTGAGAATTACCATCATACCTTCAATAAATAAATAAACCTTAACAAACTGGAGCATAACATTTACACAATCACAATGACCAGTGTAGTGCCAGTTTTTTTTTTTTTTCAGTTTCGCTTTAAAGGTGTGAAGCAACAGAAGCTGACAGGAACTGTCTTAGTAAAATCGTAACCACTTCATGACATAAAAGCTGATCGTAAATGAGGCTGAGCTGTGAGGTCTGAGTGAAGCCGGTCTCTCGGGGCAGGTCTGCTGCATCAGCACCCTGCATGACCTGTGTCATTCTCTAGCTGCCTGATGGTCATCAGTGTCTCTGTGTGACTTGCATATCAGCCTTCGGGCATGTGGTGGACATGCGGGTCAGTATTTATTCACACTGTTTATACCTGCTGACCCACTTTGTGTGGAATTTTTGTGCTGAATAAAACCCACTGGCAGCTCATGTGATTTGCACCACCAGTATTAATCACATTTGACACACTTGTTGAGATAAACTACACGTCTATGAGAAGTGTAATATAAAGACCCGTCAATCAAGATGTTTAATATCCAATTCCCCTGCCGTTCCTTTATTATTTTGAAACGTGTAATACATGCTTATTCAGTTTTGTTTAAATAGACCCATTTTTGCCTTTAAACAAGTGATAACACAGTAACCAAACAATCTCTCACTCTAGCTTTTTTTTCCTCTCAGGTCCAGGCCCTGGTCAGTGAATGGGCTTGGAGCAGAGATGATGTGATTCTGCACACACTGCCCCTCCATCATGTGCATGGCATTGTCAATAAGCTGATGTGCCCGCTGTGGGTTGGGGCCACCTGCATCATGCTGCCTGACTTCAGCCCTCAGAAGGTAGTGTACGATATATCATTTTCCATGTTGTGATTGTGGTATACTATGAACCTCGTCTGTGAACTCTTGATGTCTATTAGATTAACCTGCACTTTGCATTTTCACCTTTTATAGTAATGTATGGATGGCCGAATACACCTAAGCGCACATCTGGAATTTCTCAGATAAAAATGACATCATATGCACAATAATTACTGGCTCATTAATAAACGACTAACTACTTTCCTGAAGGTGAAACTTTCTTCAATGGCACAGACCTCCATGGAAGCCATGCCCCTTTCACAGACCCTAAAAAGCATCAAGGGCCTCACTAGGCTTTATTGGTGCAAATGCAGTGTGTCCTTTAGGTTCTAGCCAGCTCAAAGGTCATGTCTCCTTTACTGTACTTGACCAAAGGACCAAAGTCACACCTTTCACTGGCACTGATAGGTGCATATGCAGTGTCTCCTCCTTTGCTAAGATTACCAGGTACATAGTCCATATGTCTTCTCTGCATAGATAACATGCCTTAAATGCATGAAGCTCTTAAGCAATACTCTGTATAAACTTTTTTTTTTTTTTTAAGAATTGCACAGTGGTATAGGATAGTAATTCTGTCTGCGAGGCAACTGGGTAAAGTTGGCGTGTCTGTACATTGAAGATACAGTATTCGCGAAATTTTTTGGGGGGGGAGCGTAAGATGAGTAACAGGATGCATCAAGATGTTTTTTGGAATTTTTGTTTGTCTGTTTGTTTGTGTACGCATCATGTAAAAAACTATCGAACGAATTTTAATGGGGTTTTCACAGGTCTATTTGGCTGAGCTTAAGGTAACACATGGGAAGAGACGATATGCTACTTTTGAAACTTAAATGGAAAACGGCCTTATATCATAAAAAAAACGACCTAGGAAAAAATCTTTAGTTCATCTCAAAATTCAACAGATGGCGCTGTACATTTTTTAATACGTGCTTATGAGTGTGCAACCGAAATCTGTTTAAGAAACATGATCTCACACTTTTATTCTGGGTGCTTCACAGTAACGTAAACATTTTAGTTAATTCCATAATTCAACAGATGACAATTTTCCACATGGACGAAGTCGCAGGCACATCTAGTGTATGTATACATATATACGTATATGTACTGTACATAGACACACATATGAGCACTCTTTATAGCCGCTATAACATAAAAAATAACAGGAATTAACTTCTTTCATGGAAAATCTCAAATATAATATCTAACCACAAATGGATAAAAGTACAATGTTTTAGTAGAAAATGTTGGGTTTTGTGAATTTGCTGTGGTTTAAGAAGAATTAAACACATTGGCTATGCCTTTATAGGAGAATAACTTCAGGTAAGGAACATGTATAGTAACTTTGTCTCTTCTTACCACCCTGTTGACATCTATTGTCTTTATAGATGATCTTTGAGTTGCGTTAACTGGTAAAATTAGCACATCATTTCAAACAGAAGTTGAGAAAACTCAAAAGACAGTGTGATACACATTAATGTATTCTTGATTAATTCATTTATTTTTTTGATATAAAAACAAAAATCATAAAACGTGAAAACCGCTCGATATTTCTTTCCAAAAAGTAATGGCACATTTTCTGATTTATGCTCAAATCAAAAATGGAAGAAACGTATAATGGGTGTTCACTTTCCATTTTTTTTTTATATCATATTTTATTTCCCCTGAAGAGCATGAATGCAACCCTTTGGTGAACTACGGATAAACGGAAGCAGGGTTTATTAGCTGCACAGGGCTTTTAGACATGCTGTACACCATTAACACCGAAAAAGCAGAGCTGCTCTTTTAAAGTAGTTCATCTAAGTTACACTGAACAGATCTGCTGTACTTTTGGGGAGATTAGGTGGCATCATAGGAGGCGCTGGCTAGTCATGGCTTTAAGCGGATGTCTGTAAATAATGCTGTTAATGAAAGAATTAACTTTCAATTAAATGCTTGTTTTTCGTTCGACTACAATGAGAAGCAAAGCGAACAAAGCTGAATCGATGTATTTGAGTTAGCCAACGTAAAACAGTTAGGTTCGTGTTTAATTCCTTTTTTTAAAGAAAAAACTGACGGAGTCACATAGGGATATTAATTAAGGACTTAATTAATGGACTTAATGTCTTTTTCTTTCCTTTTTTCCTCCTAAAACGTACTCCATTGCATTTAGTTTTTTCGTCTCATGCTCTGTTATCATTCTGGTGTGTTGGCAAAAATTCTTTACTGTAGTTTCAGCAGTTGTAATCTTTGTATATCGTTAGAAAATGCCTGTATTTTATTCCATTCATCCCTTGCACTTATTGTTCTTCATGTGCGATGATTAAGCACCTCAGGTGTGTGTGTGATCTCTAAGCACTCTCCAGGGTTCTGTGTTCTGGAGTCAGTGTGGGGTGTGGAGCTTCTGGAAGAACTGGTGATGGTGGTGTGTGTGTTTTTTCGGCCTTATCGGGAAGTTGTCACAGGGCCGCGCTAATTGTAGCTACGTCTCCGCTGTAGGCGTCAGTGGCAGCGGCCAGGAGCTGACAGGGTGTGTGTGTGTGTGTGTGTGTGTGTGTGTGTGTGTG
>JAQMYK010000023.1:13269706-13283774 GCA_030014345.1 Clarias buthupogon | reverse complement strand
CACCTAGGGTGATATAAAATAAGGTCAAATATTTATATGCGATTAAAATGCGATTAATTTCGATTAATTAATTACAACGCCTCTAATTAATTAGATTAATTTTTTTAATCAAGTCCCGGCCCTAATCTTTATATATATATATATATATTTATATATATATATATTATATAATCTTATATATAGTATAATTATTTGTTGTATATCCCAGAATTGTGATCGTTATTGCACAATTTGGTGTTTATCCGTATATATGAATTAGCTTCATATGAATTAGCTTCATTTGTTCGCTGCATTAGCTGTGTAACTCCAGCATAAATCTACAGAATCAAGCTACTCTGTGGTGATTTAATGATCATTTCATTTTCGTCTTGTTCGTCTAATTGATAGACTCTGTCCTAGTGTAGTTCTTATAACAATAACTCTCTGAACTCTATTATTAACTCTTAGTGTTATACCTGACACTTTTTTTGTTAGCTTGAGTTCTTTTTTGTTTCTCTAACACATACTGCTCCTACTATATTTTTGACAAGTGCAGTCTACAAATAACAGTAATTCCTCCAGGATTGATTGTATGCTGCGCTGCACTGTCGTGCGTCAGGCTCCCATTTCAACGTTCTTTGTCTGACTTTCTTGGGTCTTTTGGTACCAAACAAATGAGACGTGCTGTCCTTTTGAAAAATGCGTAACGCTGACAATGGCATGACAGCCGAAAGAAACGGAGTGCTTCCCAAAGGTTTCTTGGATACTAGAGGTCTCTCTTTCTCTCTGATGTAGATCAAGACGGAATTGGCTGCTTCTGCTTGTTCTGCACTCGACGCTATCAAAGCGGTTAAGTGGGTTGTGTGGAATCTAGCTTTGTTTTTTTGTTTTTTTTGGCAATACACTTCAAAGTGGCGGCTGTCGTTGGTGATGTTAAAGCGTAGCTGTGTTTGTTGGCAAAACGCTGATCGGTTACGTTATACTGCTGCTGCTGGTGTCTTAGTATTAATTAGGTTAACTAAATATCAGTAAGAACTACATGACAGATTCTTTTCTCTTGCTAATAAAAAAAATAACAATACTACACTCGAACGATTTTCTCTTCATAAATAACGTTGTAGTCTACAAATATCTAAAAAAAAAAAAAAAGTCACTATTGATATGATGAATATACCATTTTTTGTCTTGTTTTACTTATTATTGATTTGGTTTAAATCGAAATGTGTGTTCTCTAATCAGAAGTTATTTTGTTGAATTATAATAATGTAATAGATTCATTGTTTAACTTGGGCCATGTTAAAAAAATGGCTTATTGAGGAAACTTGATTCTCGTTCAATCTATTCTTTGAACAGATGTTCAAGGTGTCCTTCAAGGTTCTATTCTAGGCTCCCCATATTTCTCCATAATTGTTGCTGCTATTAGATTTAAAGTAGAGAAGAGTTTTTGAATAAAAGTTTTAAACTATAACACGCCCCAGTCAGTATGCTCAGTTAAGGTTCACTTTAATGCAGCAAGATTCTACAGTAGTATACAAAAATAAATATAATAGGAATGCTAGGTGTATAGGTGACTTCAAATCCAGATAAAAAATAAAAGTGTGTAGTATTAGTTGTTGATTCCATTTGTACTAATAATTTTCTCTATAACTATTATCTTCTCAAGTCAAAAAGTATAACTGATTACAACAGGGAATTTATTATAATTTAAACATGAGTGCAAAAAATGGTTTGTTGCAATTAGTCTTAAAATCATAACAATTTAAGACAATTCTACAGTCACTGCACTTGCGATATGGATTTTAGCAGGAACTTGTTTTAAATTTTTCTGCGAGTTTTTATACCGACCTTGCTTTATTCCTTGTTTCGTTTTCTCCGTCTCTGACTCTCTCAATCTCTTTCGCTCTTACTCCCTCCATCCCTCCCCATTACACCCCATGGGCATCTCTGACTGCAGGAGTGTATGAGGGGCTTTGAATAAAACATGATCTGTTTTACTCAGAGCCCTACACACTCACACACACTCTCACACAACTGCACACACACACAGACATGCCTATACTCATGCTATATAGACACAGGACGTGAGATATGATAATGTGATGCCCATTTTGTTATATGTTACAGACTCCATACATTTTGCTCACATATTGCAATTCTAACACTCACCAACTCTAGGAAATTGTTGAACTCTCTTTAGAACTTAGGTTTTGTAGACAATACAAGATGGTCTAAAAAATTTTTTTTTTTTTTAAATCACCTGGAAGTCAATAGCCCTGTTAGTGCTATTACAACTACTGTACAGATCAATTTTATGTCAAGACACACAAGTTATGTGAAGAGAAAATATGGTCTGTCATTACATTAAGAAAAAAAAATCACAAGAACTTTGAATGTATCCTCAATAAAAACCATGAAAGGCTATGATGAAAATGGATCTCATGAGGTCCGTCCCAGGAAAAGAAGGCCAAGAGCTATCTCTGCTGCAGAGGATATGTTTATTAGAATGACCAGCCTCAAAAACTATAGATTTAAAGCACCTCAGATTAAAGCCCACATAAGCACTTCTCAGAGTTCAAGAGGCAAGAGCCAGGTCTTCATGGTTGAATTGAGGCAAAGTAGCCATTACTTCAGAAGAATAACATGCAGAAGAGACCTATTTGGGCCAAGAAACACAAGGAATTCAGATCCGATCAGTGGAATACCGTCCCTAGGTGTGATGAGATTTCTTTTTTTATAACCGCCATGGCTTTATTAGACATAAAGAGGATGAACAGACGCCTGTTTCCACTGTGAAGCATGGAGGAGAAGACATGATGCTATGTGGGTGCTTTGCTGGTGACACTGTTGGTGACTTAGTCAATATTGAAGAAACACTTAACCAACATCGCTATCACATCATTTTGCAGGGACATCGGATGCCTTCGGATCTGGTTTGCACTTAATGGGACCAGCATTTGTTTTCCAACAGGACATGGACCCCAAACATACCTCTAGGTTATGTAAGAGCTATTTGTCCAAGAAGGAGTGTGATGGAGTGCTGCATCACATGGCCTCTACAATTACCCAATCTAAATCCATTTGAGATGCGTTGGGATGTGACAAACAGCCATCAACTTCTCAAGATCTCTGGGACCTACTTCAAAATTGTTGGAAAACCATTCCAGGTCATGTGGCTGACTGAGAGAATGGCAAGAGTGTGCAAAGCTGTCATCAAAACATATTCTGGGTTATTTCAAACTTTTTTCTTTTTTTTTTACTACATATTTGGTTTTTCATTTAGTATTAAAGTATAATGTTGCAAACAAAAAAAATAAAGAAAAAAAAAACATTGACTAAGAAAGTGTGCCTAAACTTTTGACTGGTACATCTATATATCTAGATATATGGATATATAGACAGTTAGATGGATTGAGGACTTGTCTTGTAAGCTCTGCTTCTTTAACCGTTTCGGGACAGATTTATACTCTGCGAAATTTGTTCTTGCTTCCGATGTGTTTCATTTCTGCGCTGCAACTGCTCTTCTGAGATAAAGTCTATCCCAATTTAGGGTAGCATAACAACTTTATATAAGTCTTTAATAAGTCTTTATGATCATATCAGAACCATTGACTGGTGTTTAACATGTATGAATATGATTTTATATATATATGGGAGGGAGAGTTCATGTACTGTATATGTATATATCAGTGCATACAGATGTCTTGTAGAGAATCTGTTTTTTTTAGGAACTGGTTATAAAAATTGCTACAGATACCAATATTTAAAAAGCTGAATAATCAGCTTGTTTTAAAACCTTGTGCATTAATGTTATATCATTCAGTATTCTACTTGTTTTTTTTAACACGGTTTCAAATACTATGTGAGTGCACCTTTTCAAATCTCTTTCACTCTTTTTCTCTATTCCCACTCAACCTTTCATACTCTCTCTCACACACCCCCAGATTTCATGTCTTACTTGCCCTTTGTGATTTGTGAGAAATGTGACAAGCCGCATCTCTGTCTTAATAACTTTGAGAGAGAAAAGAGAGACCAGATTACTGCTGTTGATTATTATACTATACTATATCATGATCTCAATAATATTCCAGATCATTAACTAGATATTATTGGATTGTAGGATTGTTTTTTATTGCATCATACCCATGTAAAGACTTTAAAAACAATCTCTTAATTTAATAAAAAAAAATAAAATTAAAATGGCACCAAAAACAGTCCGTATTGCAGGGATCTTTTTTCGGATTTCTGTGTGTCAGGGTTTCCTGTAGATCTTCGCTCGAAAAACAGCGTGCATTAAATGTAACACCGTCTGGGAAAGAAGTGAGGGTGTAAGATTGCTTTAGTGCAGCTCTAAAGGGATTCTGGAAACTTGATGATTGAGAAGAGAGAACGGGCTTTTATTCCCTTGTCGCAGCCAAGACTCTGAGGATGAGGACACGTCAGCCATGATCCCAAAAACAACACATCATCCCTACATGTGCTGGAGAGAGAGAGAGAGACCAAGAGAATGGAAGTTTGTTGCATGAAAGATGATTAGAGGGAGAGTTACTGTATCTGAAGCTGCAGGAGCTCACTTTAATACATCTGCCTCATGAAATAGATCACTGATTAATTTTACATACAGTACTGTGCAAAAATTCTCGATTTTTTCATATTAAATTAAATAATGTAGTTTAAATAAAAGAAATAAAAACAAATGATTTCCTGTGACAGGCTGCAAAGTGTTTAAAGATGCAATATAAAAATTGGTAGTTTATTTAACAACCTCAGCAGCAACCTCATTTCCCCTCTCGTCTGTTCCAACCACTCAGCATTCAGCTTAACCAGTATATTAATTGCTGGAATGATTAGTAATGCTGCATTCTGATCTGCAAGTAGTTAGGTAAGGACACACTTTAAAATATACTGCGGCGCAGACTATAGCAATCTGAAATCTATTACTTTTCCAGCGATACCCTGTATGTGAAGCCCTGGATTTTTTTTTTTTCTACCTTAATTTATGGCAATCTGAATTTTATGCCAACCTGAATTTGTGAAAAATAATGAAGGCGGTATTTTTAACACTTGCTTGAATTACATTTCCATTTCAAATATACAACCACAATAAATTGCAGTGCCAACATTGTAACATTGTAAATGCTGTAAGGATTTTTTTCCATACAGATCAAATTACAATGCAGAAAGATTCAAACATTTGATTTTATATTGGCATGTTATTTTTCTTTGGGGAATTTTGGCACTGTTATATACAGTACTTCCATGATCTGGTTAATGCTTTAAGTTAGATGCATGAATGTTTCATTGGTCACTGTGTGGCTTACACACAAACAAGAAACAAAACTTTCTTCTGAAACTGCTAAGGGACTGGAATGACAACGAGAGAAAAGTCCATCAGGAAGCCTGGAGAAGGATTCCTCAAGACAGCATTAAAAATACTAGGAGATCTGGATCTACGGAAAGAAAATATGAAGAAATAAATGGTTCTCAAGACTTTTGCACAGTACTATATTTATTTATTAGACATAACATGAGTTTTAAAAAAAATCAGAAAGCATTATGGTACTTTTTTAGATTAGAAGTAATCACCTCGAACACCCATAATTGGGGGAATTAAACTATGATGTGCTGTGGTTTCAGCCTGACACAAGTACACTCTTTAATGTTTATGCATTAAAGTTGCAATCATGATTCTCACTGAATTGTTTCTTAAAGATTTAACTAGTCCCACAGGACACATTCATGGCCATGACTAGGAATCTGCATCCATAATAATTAGTGACTACCGACTTTTTCACTTGCCTCTCTTTAGAAGTATTGTTCCTATTAATTTCCTCCACAGAGATAAAATAAAACCTAAACTGGTCAGGAGTAGTTTAGTCGTTAAGGCATTGGACTACTGTTTGGAAGGTCCAAGATTCAAACCCCACAACCACCAAGTTGTCCCTGTTGGACCCTTGAGCGAGGACCTTAATCCTTAACTGCTCAGATGTATATTGAGATAAAAATTGAAGTCGCTCTGGATAAGGGCATCTGCCAAATGTCTAGATGTAAATAATATAGTATCCAACCAATAGAACCAGCCGAACAACGTATGAGAGCAAAGGGACAAAAAAAGTCACCTTTTCAGAAGGATCGAATTATTGAGCTGCATGAAGCAAAGAAAGCAACTAATACGATTTGAAATGACTGGAACTGGGTTAAGAATTCTTGAATTCGTTATCAAAACCTGTACGTATAGGGCTGAACTGTCTGTCAACTTTGTCAGCAACATTATTTGGCAATAAAATGAAGTCAGCTGACAACCTGAATGTACCGAATGACCAGGTTATCACATCTATGGGGTGTTTCTTCCCCGATTTGGCACGGGGCTCAAATTGTGTAGTTCTGTGAGCGTGAGGAATCACTTTCACCACATTGTCTGCTGTAATCAAAGTTAAAGGTGACTGAATTAAATCATAAAGTGTATGACTGTTTCTTCTTCCTAGGCAGCGTATAAGGGCTGTAAAGGTGCAAAATAAATACAGTGCACAAAACAAGACAGATTGCCCAAGAATAATTCATGCAAATTTATGCGATGTGTGCAAAAAATCACATGATCGCCATTTTTCAAACCGCCGTTCTGTGTGAATTCTAATTAAAAAGGGTTTGGTGCTTTACTTTACATATCGCCTTTGTTGAAACTGTTCTTGTTTGCTTGCGTCTCTTTTTTTTTTTCCCCCTTTACTCTGTGCCAGCCATGTCTCTTTATTAAATAATATAAAGATCTATAGTCATGTGACTAAATATGCAATCTTCCTGAAAGTTTGCATATTAAAAAGTCTTTTTTATTTGTATTTCTTTTAGATATTTTTCCATGTTACACAACATGTTTTAATTAAATACATATTTTAATAGTGTTAAACCATTCGGTCATGTAATAACTTTGCATTATTGTTATTCTTCGAGGTACAGTGAAAAGGTATTTGCCCCATCCTAATTTTTTATTTTATTTTTTGCATATTTGTCTCACTTAAATAATTGAAATCATTAAGCAAACTTTAATATTACACAAAAATAACCAAAGAAAATACAAATTAAAAAAGTAATGTAAAAAAAGTAATCAATGCTAAATCATGAATAAACTATGAGTTTTGGAAACCTGAGTTAAATTTCACTTGCCACATCCAGGCCCATTACTTTAATTAAATTAAATTGAATTCAATTACCCATTATCAGGTAATTGATGGAACCATAAATTCCACGCTGCACCAGAAAATCCTAAAGGAGAATGTCTGACCATCAGTGTGTGACCTAGAGCTCAAGCGCACTTCGGTTATACAGCAGTACAATTATCTGAAACCAGTTAGTCCATCTCCAAGTTTGTTTTGAATAGCTCAAAACAAAAATGAAGGTTTTGGAGTGGCCTAGTCCAGACTTAAATCAAATTGAGATGCTGCGGCACGACCCTAAACAGACCGTCCAAAGTGATAAAAACCCTCCAATGTGGCTGAAATAAAACAATTCTGCAAAGAAGAGTGGTCCAAAATTCCTCTACAGCGATGTGAAAGACTCATTGCCAGTTATCCCAAAAGCTTGACTGCACCTGTGGGACGACCAGTTAATAAATTAAATCATCATTTAAAAACAGCATTTTGTATTTACCTGCCTTATCTTTGCGATATACTAAACTTTTATGATGATCTAAATAATTTAAGTGTCACAAATATGCTAAAAATCAGGATGGTGCGAATACTTTTTCACGGCATTGCATAATACAAGTTGAATACATACTGTCTCTTTAAATAAAGAGCAACGTCCTGTCAGTGGTCTGGCTCTAAGTGTCCTGGATATCCAGCTCCAGTGGCTCATTTTTTCCCCCCCCGCTGATTTCACATAATCAAATAAAATATAAATCACAAGCTTCAGGTTTCTTTTACTCGGGTAAATAGTGATCTTGCATCAACTGTGCTCCGTCTCCGGCTAATAGGAAAAAAATAACCTCTGTATAGTATATAAAAATGTTATGCACAATAAGAGGAAACAATGAAAAGTTTATTAACACGTCTCTGTTTACTAAAAGTTTTTTTTTTTTTTGTATTTTATTATTGTCTTTGCAAGCTTAAAAACTGATGATGCTAACATAATGTTATGAAATGTAGTTTCATGCAGACGTCTCCTGAGCCTTCTGGCACACTTTCTATTAAAAAAAAAAAGGTACACACCCAGTTTATATCTGTTTACAACACATTATCTGTTTATTCAGAATAATGTATTCTTCTTATGTTGCATCTCTATTTTGTAGTAAGTGTGTGTGTGTGTGTGTGTGTGTTCAGGTGCAGTCGGAGTTCCACTCCCGGGTGTTGAAGTGCGAATCGTCATGACAAACACAAGCAACACCACCATCGCCGAGGGCAACAGCAAGCACACACGGGTACTTCATTAAATCCCTTTCCCATCATGCACTTCACAATCTATACACACACCCACCTCACTGGTATGACTCTGTGTGTGTGTGTGTGTGTGTGTGTGCATGCGCAGGTAAAACCTGGGCTGGAGGGGCGGGAGGGTGAGCTCCAGGTTCGAGGCTCATCTGTTTTTCAGGAATACTGGAATAAACCACAGGAGACCAGAGACAGCCTTACAGAAGATGGCTGGTTCAAAACTGGTACCTGCTACACACACACACACACACACACACACACACACACACACACACACACACACACACACACACAGAGGTCATGTGAACAAGTGAGGAAACCATATCAGTCTGCTGACATGTAAATGTGTTCACAGATTTGTGTGTAGACAGATTCAGAATTATTGGCATCTCATTTTCAACCAGTTTTGCACATGACATTCCTATATTTGGAGATTGGGGTTAGCATTAGGTTTACACAAACTACATAACATACATCTCCCAAACATAAAAAAAATATATATATTTCCAGGATTTCCTGAAAGACTACTTTTAATGATTTTTGACAAATTTTCTATTTATTAAAATCTATAGGATTACGTGTTTAAGCTGGGGTCAGAGTTACAGAAACTGGAACATGTATAAGTTTTAAGCTTATAATTTAAACAGATAACCATGCAAGTAATTTTGGGAGACCGTTGGTTTTGTTTGTGGAAGACTTTTGATTGAGATTCAGATTTTTCTTTCAAATAGCCAGACTTTCTTGTATTGAGGAATAGTTCTTCAGGCTTGGCCCTATTTTGGCTTTTCAGTCTAGTCCCTGTACCTGAGCAGTTTCAGAGGGATGTTTTTTGTTTGTTAAGCCACACAGTTACCTATGAATCATTCAAGCATGCAACATAATCTAACTTGAGTCATGACCCAGTGAGATACAGGTGCAGATGATGGCGGATGATCAGTACACTGGTGATGCTGAGTGATTGGAACAGACGAGAGGGGAAATGAGGTTGCTGCTGAGGTTGTTAAATAAACTACCAATTTTTATATTGCATCTTTAAGCACTTTGCAGCCTGTTACAGTTTCTTTAATTTATTTTAATATGAATAAATGAGGGGGCGGGACTCAAAGTACTGTATATTATGTACAGTATATGCTCAGGGGCTAGGGCTAGGTTTGGGGTTATGGGATGTAGAGTATGTGTAGCTTCAAAACTTGGGAATTAAGTAGGTAAGGATAGGAAGAGATTAAGAAGTCAATAGATAGTTACTGATTTGATTTTTAGCTGTTTTTCGATATGTTAAACCTATATATTTGTACAAATGAGAGCATGTACATTTTTCAAACTCGAGCTTCTAGCAGAAGAAAGATATTTAAAATGTTTTTTTTTTCTGGTAGACCATTTTTGCTTGTATTACACTCATGATTTATGCTTTACTGCACCAAATACAACCATGTCCTCATCTCATCATTTTAAGCTAAAGTATTTTCCTTTGTCTTCCTCACCATTTTATACCATCAGTGTGAGCGGCTGCATTGTGCTCATGAATCGTTTTTACAGTCCAGACTTTCAAAGCCTTTGTTATGGCCCTAATTGTAATTAACGGTAATTTAAAATGTCTAAGTATTTTTTTTTATATATCTATTACCTCATTTATGTAGGTCAACAACCATCTGTCTGTTGTGATGAAAGCTCTTTGTATTGTGTTTTTTTTTGTTTAATGATGAGGCGACAGAGATTTATACATGTGGGTAATATTTGAACAAAGGCATGAGTTACGTTCTGGAGAGATGTAAAAAAGAGAGAAAAAAGAAAACTTCTGGCAATTACTACTTGTGTATATAACTTGTGAAAGAATTATTTGGTGTTATGAAAGGGAAGTAATCTCCTCACTGTCTGTGTGGAAAAGTTGCAATTCGTGTGCAACGTCTAGCGTATACAGTACAACCATGTCTAGCTGTTATTTTTGAATGGTGCCAATAATTTTGCATTCGACTGTAATATGATATAGAGGCGTAAGAGAGAGCGAGAGAGAGGCAGTGAAGAGGGGTGTGTGGTTTTGTGTGTGTGTGTGTGTGTGTGTGTGTGTGTGTGTGTGTGTGTGTGTGTGTGTGTGTGTGTGTGTGTAATTGGCTGAGGGGCTGTGAGGACAGAGCCGCAGTGTGTATGCGCTGCTGTCACACTCCATTACACGCAGCCACGCTGTAATGAGTCACAGTGCAATCAGTTCCCTCCAGACCGTGTGTGTGCACACACATACAGTGCTAGTTCCATCCTCCAGTCAAAACTCAGGCTTGTACGTCTTTAAACCATGAGGAAAGTGAACAGTGAGGCTCTGGTGACTCCATGCTCCGAGTGCTCCGACTCTATACGGGTCAGACTCAAAGTGTTTAATGGTGCAAAATGTTCCATCTTTCAGCGGTCGTTTCTGTCAAAGCTGCTGATTACAGGCTCAGAGTGATGATTAAGTCTATTAAGAGAAATAACTAATATTACAGGCTGTCTTCATGTGTATTACTTGGATACGGTGGGCTCCAGTTATCTGCATCTGCTTTCGATAACTGGTCTCATTTCATCAGTCATCAAAAACGGAAGTCAGACTTCAGCAAATATTTTCCAAACCCAGATCTTCAGTAGGCTAATATAAGGAGGAATAAAATAGTTAGTGTTATTGGAACACAATGAAGGAACGCTTATGTATAGTCAATATAAAGTATTTAGATGGGAGATTATTTAATTTATTTTATATAAAATTTTTTAATTAGTATATTCTTGGGATTTTTTTCCTGATTCTTGCCCTAATTTAAGTCGTAGCCAATTCTAACACATTAGGGCACTCCCCTCTCAATCAAGGCTTTAACTACCAGCCAGGGAGAGCGAAGACAGGAAAGAAGTTTCCTTTGAGCCAAGCTCCTTTGTGACGATTGGCATCTTTTAGAACTGCTAAAAGAGCAGCTTAACAGACTCGGAGGACAACGCTTTCTGCTCCTTCCGTTTGCGTGAGCTCACAGACACCCCTGATTTGCTAGAGCCGCAATTGATTTGAGAGCGATCGAGTGCCTTCCATCCCTCCTCTCTCAGAGAGCTGTCTCCAATCGACCAATCGGCTGTCTCTGAGCTCCTAGCTGCGGGAAGCGACCGCATTTGAACTCGTGACCTCTGGATGGTGCGATCGCTGCACCACTCAGGGGACCACTCTGAAGGTTTGTTTAAACGCAAAAAAATTTGAGCTTGAAAGACTGATTTCAGTTCAAGTCTCGGAACCTAACAGCTTAGCACAGTGGCTTTGTTTTTCTCCTGTCCGAGTCTGATCCAAATCTCACACGAATGCTTGCATGATGACTCGGCGCAGGAGTTTAAAGAAGACGTGCAAACTTGCCCTCCCCACACCAAACCGAATTTATATATAACTATACCCCTGCTGCTGGGTCTTGTTTGTCTCTTGAACATCACATGACTAAGAAGTTTGTTATCATAGACGCACACGATTTGATATCGTCTCTCTAATCCACACCAAAGCGAATGCCATCTGTCAGTCCCAGGAGACCAGATACGGTCTTTTAATCTTTTAACCGTGGTGTGACCTATCAGAACAAAACAAAGCGTCTTATTCAGGAAACTCTGAGAGTGCTTTATTGTCTCAGGATGAAACATTTAGTCAAAAGAGTCGCCAACTCTCACCTCGAGCCGTGCAGGGTTGAGTACAGTGTGATACCCGACACTGTATTAGTGCTTTCACACCTGTATGTCAGAATCCGAGCGATATCGGTACATTTAGTTCATTTAATCTTTGCTTCGGTTTCATTTATCACATCATTAGACAAACCAATTATAGATTGGAAAATGCGCGAACTCTAGTTTATTTCACAGAAATACGATGAGTGTAATAAGGTAAACAAAAACAAACCTGTTGCCAAGTACACACAGAAATCATGAACAGCGCTCTAAAACGGATAACACGGTGCCAGGGCTAAATAAATGATTCAAACGTTATAGAAACACCTACTTGATGACATTGTGCATATGTTTTTCGCTTTTTGTTCATTAACCTAGAGCTCATCTCAATTCTGTAATGTACAGTAGTAGTTGGCATTGACTTTAATAAATATACACCGTGTTTGTTTCTGCATTAGGGTCAGTTCAGTGTTGAAACACCTCCTCACAGCAATCGAGTTTATTTGGAACTGATTCAAGATTGATCTGAGTGAGAGTCAGTAAATATTGTATACATTGGTGCCTCGGCATGACTGTTAATCATTTCCGGAGGCAAGTTCATAAAGTTAAATTTTGTATTGTGAAACACATTTTCCAATAGGAAATAATGTAAATGCAGAAAATTTGTTCCAGCCACCCAAAAATTTTACTAATATTAGAAACGTCCAACACTTTAATCATATTTTTGCATATAAGAACAATGAAAACATTTATAAAATAAATAAAATGAAGTTAAATATAAATTAAATAAACATTAAACCTCACGTAACCTTCATTTATGTTGCTCTTTTGGATCCCATTGTTTGATGTCTTAACTAAATCTTTGACAAATGCAACATAAAAAAAAAAAATAATAATTTATTGTCTACCGGATGTACGAAGATGCTGAAAATGCTCTACATTCAGAGGAAAATTTCTTGCAAAATGTTAGTTCTTACATTTACATTTGCATTTAGGCATTTAGCAGTTGCTCCTATCCAGAGCGACTTACAAAAAGTGCTTTGAAGTTTTCCTGAGTCGTCCTGAGTCGTTGTTTAAAGATTGTTAAAGACTCCGCTGTACGGACATCTAGGTGCCACCACCTAGGTGCCAGAACAGAAAAGAGTCTGGATGAATGTCTTCCTCGATCCCTGAGAGATGGTGGAACGAGGCGAGCAGTTCTTAAGCCATACTGTACATGAATCACTGTTCCATCTAAAGCCAGACATGATGTAAATAGTATTACTGAGCCACACAAGCCTTATTTAGAGTACTTGTTGACAACATTAGCCTAGTATCTGTATGGAAGAAGCACATTTCAGACACTAGAAGTTGTGAACCCTGTATGTTTTTGCCCTGGATCATTAGTCGATTCTCGGTCTTAACCTGTGAAAAGCAAAGGAATTTCTTTCCCTCACCCCAGTAAAAGATTACAAGTAGGGTTAATTGGTTAGATTGCACTGAATATCTGTAGGTACTTTAATTCTCACCAAGCCACCGTGAGACACCCTCCCCATTCCCTCCCCCCGTCATTTCCCTTCACCTGTCACCTGTCTCTGCAGTCAGAAATCTAACACCCTCCTCTGCAAATCTGTTCCCATTCTCACCCTTTCTTATATCTGCCTTTCACCCTGGTGTGTGTGTGTGTGTGTGTGTGTGTGTGTGTGTGTGTGTGTGTGCGTGTGCGCGTGCGTATGCACAGTTAATCATATGATAATAAGAATTGTGGAGCAAAACACTTTTATATATATTTATTATTATTATTATTATATTATTATTATTATTTTAAATGTAATACTGTTTTCCATATCCATATACCGTGTAAATATACTGTATGTATGTGTATATATACACATACGTACAATGGAGGAAATAAGTATTTGATCCCCTACAGATTTTCAAAGTTTGCCCACTTACAAAGACATTAAGGGTCTATAATTTTTATCATAGGTTTATGGTAAAGGATTGAGACAGAATATCAACCAAAAATCCAGAAAAAGCAC
>JAQMYK010000023.1:13228498-13248024 GCA_030014345.1 Clarias buthupogon | reverse complement strand
TATAATTTTTATTTATTTATTTATTTATTTTTTGTCGAAACACCCAATACATCTGGAAAATTTCCATTCCACCCACCATCCACAAACAAACGATATTGTACATTTGTTGCCACTGCTATGGATCAGAGTTCTTCTTCCCAACATCTGCTAGCAGAAATGTCTTCATTACTGTAACAGAACTGCTATGCATATGCTCTTAGTTATATAGTCCTCGCGAGTGCTCTGCATTTAAAAAAAATCCTGCACATATTTTGCGTGTTTGTTTTCGTTTAAAGGTATGGTGAGTACATCATGTATATTAGATACCTAGATACCGCCGTTTCAGCAACGTATTCATCACAGGGTCCAATTAAATGTCTCATCAAAATCAAGTTTGGCATAAATTCCATTAATTATAAACACGTATACACACTCATGCATGTGCACATAGACACAGAATGCTCATTCCTCAGTTCTCCAGCTCCAACTGTCATTTCTCGCAATTGTCTTTCTTTATGTTGTATTTGGAACGAGAGACGAGGTACGATGACCCCAACACGCACATGCACAGCAACAAAACAGACACTGAGCCTAACATGTGTGAAAGTTAAATTGATTGTCTGCATAGAGAACACAAGAGAACAAAACAAAAAAAAAGAAAAGAAAGAAACACAGACAGACGCTGTGCTGGAAGGGACGTGTGATGAAGAAACAGAACACACACACAAAAAAAAAAAAAAACGCTCCAGGACTTACAATAACAACCATGCCTTCACAAAGTCTACACATTTAATTAACTCAGTACTCGGCTTTGGGTTTTATTTTTTATTTCCTTTTCATGGTAATTTTATTGTTTATGGAATTAATTGAATTGTACATGTCTTTAAGCGATCTGAAACACAGCGTGGCGAAGCTGGGTGTATAGATATGAGTATGTGCTGAGAATAAACTCATATTTCACATTACTTTCTCCAGCATCACTCTATCCTGTTTGTTTCCGTCTGTTTGTCTGTTCATGTATCTCCTTTTTCACCCTAAAGCCATGGGGGTGCAAACTTTTGCATTTCACTGTAATACGTTGTACCATATTGCAAAGCTAATATGTAGTGATGCAACTGCAATATAGTATTTTTTAAATACTTTGATACAGTTATAGATATTCAGAATGGTTTAGATGGAGGTACGTTAAAAGTTACTTTATAACAAGTGTGCGTGTGTGTTTTAACCTTTTAGAGAGCACATGGCCCCGTACACCATCCCCACCGGCCTGATTGTGGTGGAGGAGATACCTAGGAACCAGATGGGGAAAGTGAACAAGAAAGACCTGCTGCGGCAGTTCTTCCCACACTGACGGGCTCCTCTGCTGACCTGGGGTCAGTGCTGCTGGTTTATGAGAAACAGTGTAAGTTTGCCAAAGCTGATCCAGATCAGAAAAAGGAACACCGGCAGACTCTGACTTTTCTTTGCATTCGAGTTAAGCAGGACCGTCAGCTCCTGTAAGGAAAGAATTTCTGTACTTTCCTGACTGATGCGTTTCTCTCTAGGCCAGGTTATTTTACAATAATTAGTACAGTAATTATTAAGTGAGGTATTAATAATTTGTCCATTTGAATGTACAATAGTTGCATCTTTTAAACATTAAATGAATTGCATAATAATGCTTGTTGCCTAGCAGCATTAACCGGCCACATTCAAGCGACTCATTCAGATAGGGGTGTGTGTGTATGTGTGTAAGAGAGAGATGCAGCTGCTGTGACACCGGCACTCTGAAATAAGACTTCGTTGTTTATTTTTGTTAATAATTATTAGTGATATTGTCTATTAAGGTGCTGATCTATTTAACACTTAACACACGGCAAATGTCAAAGTTTCATCAGTTGGGTTCAGATACAGTATATTCCAGGCCAAATAATAGACACAAATGTGGACCAGTATCATAACGAACAATGCCGTATTTGGCTTCATGGGCATCTGCAGTGACCCACACCTTCCCAGAAGGCTTTGCTTTAAGGAAGGACGTACAACTGTGGCAATCTTGGGGTGAAACGAAAAATAAAGTGAATAAGACAAAGGAAATATGTATTTTTAATATGTATGTACTATATCTCAAATAAAGAAGAAAAGGTTTTAATGAATTAAACAGTTATGTAAGGTATAGAAATGGTAAGATTTTTTAAATCTTTTCGTTTATTATAATAAGCTATGAAATGAGTAATTCATCATTACATGAGTGTGTATAAGCAATCTTTCATATTTCAATTTGTATGTTAAATTAATTGCTAAATAAAACTATGAAAGTAGAATTGAAATCTTTTTGGACAAGATCATTTGACTTTTTTTCCTTCACATGCCCTCACCTGACAACGACAACGACTCAGTTTCACCTTGGAGAAAAAGAAAAAAAGTGATGACTATATTTAATAGCATATTGCACCACAGTTAAAGGATAATTGCTTCACTTCTGCACTGTGTACAGAAGGACGCTGCTGTTCTCTATTCCTAAAAGACAAATAAAGGACATCTCCAGGGCCTTTTCAGAGAAACTTCAGTTCAGTGGTCTTTCCCTCGAGACGTACAAGCAGTCTGCAAGTTTGTTCCTCAGGTCAGATAAGTGTGTGTGTGTTGGAAGAGTGTGTTGGAAGAGTGCGGCACATTTTACCCTCTGCGTGTCCTTTTTGAAACTATAATCGTTCAGATGTTGTGTATTTCTTTTACACAAAATACGTTCTTCTATTAAATACATACTCTAAAACGAATGGTTGGTGTATCATTAGCATATTGTTTAGTGTAAAACACTCTGCAGTTCCATTGTATTGTATTGCATCATACAGTTTAGCGTTTGTGTTGTAATTTGTGACCGCAGTTTGTAAGTGATTGGCAACCCAGACGATTGGCAACCCAGAATGGCATCAGGGACATTACGCTGTTAAACTACAATAGGGAGAGAGTGAACAGAGGCAGCCATGCAGAAGACAGTGAGAGAGACAGTAGTTATCTGTTTCTCTCCCTATCTCTGTCTCTTTCCCCTGGCTGCAGTCACCAGAGAGCTGATTAAGAGAGTAGGACTATCGATTTCTGTGTGTGGTGTGAAAGGCTGAGGTGTGCTGAGGCATGGAGGATTGTGGACAGGTTTGGGCAAGCAGGTAGAAGTCCCTCAAACCTCCACTTGTCCACAAACTTTCCTTTGCCCCCTAAACCTGGTTTTGAACTTTGAATGTGCCTTTCAACACTCATCCACTCCCCCCTATTTGCCGCCTAAACCCATCCACCAACTTGTCGACTAACAGACCTACACCTGTCTATCTAAATCACTGCTGCCCCTTAAAACCCTTCTCAAAACCTCTAACTTGAGCCTAAACTGCTAGCAAACCTCTGCTTGCCCCATATTTGATCACGCCTATAACTTCCCTGAACCTCCATTTTTACCCCAAACACCTAAAGCCAATACACTTCTGCCCTACCTGCTCCAGTAAACAAACAAAAAAAAGTATATTTCCTTCTGGATCAATAAACTGTCTGTCTGTCTGTCTGGATGTCTGTCTTTGAAAATTGCTCCTAAACCTTCACCTGCTTTTAAAACCTATTTTGAACATCCACTACCCCCCCCCCCCCCAAAACCCCTGCCCCCATGCCTCCACAAGCAACCACAAAGCTCCATTTCTCCCCAAACCTGCCTCCAAACTAAAAAACATGTGACTATTCCCTTGCCTCTCCACCTGCCCAACTTCCACTTATTCACAAATTTTCATGTCCCCAAAATCCTGCCTCAAACTCTCCACCCACTCTGACTCCCAGTTCTTCAGGCAGTCTTGGTGGTAATGAGGATGTGTGTGTTTGTGTTTCAGCATGTGTGTGTGGTTTGGGGCTTTACTCCCCAGGGCTCTGAGATGATGGAGTGTGTGCAGCGTCAGTCAGACACTCCTGGAATAAACACACCCACCCACACAAACACACTCACACTGCCTTGCCTGCCTGCCTACTGAAGCGTGTGTGAATCTGTCTGCAGATGGACGCTTATTGGGCCCCAGGGTCCTGTGGAGAGAAGGGCAAATGTTATACCGGACTTGTCCAACACACACACATTTCAAAAACTCAAGCAAATGCCAACACGCGCTGAGGCTGATTGGCTGTGAGTGCTGACATGTGGTTGAGTTAAATGTGACTGTATGCTATTAATTCACCAGTGTGTTGGGTGAGTGATCAGTGTTTTAACTCCACACTCCTGTTCAAGGTGCCCCCATTCCCCCCTCGCCAAACAACCCCCTCTTTTTCGAGTTCATCCATCTCGGTTCCATGTCACATGAAAGTGACTTGCTCAGAGTGATCCAGCGAGCGGCTGATATTGGTGTGTCTTTGAACTTTTGAAGTGATCGTGTCGCATGAAGACAAGTCAGGGGCAAAGGAAGAAGACGTAACTGCGGTTAAGGGCGAACAGAGAGAAGAAGAAATAGCCTCAGTGAACACACATGTACACAATTATAGAACACAAAAAAAGTGTAAAAACGCACTGCTGTAACTTGAGGGATTCAGAGAGAGATGTGTGATATGACAGCTCTCAGAGGGTACAGTGCCTCAGAGGCAACAACTTGCCTTTTTGCAGTCCTCAGTGCGCTCCAGCAAAAAGCAACTTCCTCTTTTTATTCCTTTATGCGCTTCATTTATTCTTGAATTAAGAGCATACAGTCATATTTAACTCATTCACATGTCATATTTAACACTCACAGCCAATCAGTTTCAGCCCTTGTATTTCTTTCATCCAAAATCCCCTATATGATAAAAGGTGTGTGTGGATACCTAGGCATTAAACCCAAACTGTTGACACAAAGTTATACAGGATGTTTTTGTATGTTGTAGCACTACAACTGACCCTAATGGGAACCGAACTAAGAGCCTTTAACCTGTTCTAGCATGGCAATGTCCCTATGCACAAAGCAAGCTTTATGGCTCACAAAGGTTAGATTGGAGAGACTCTAGTGTCCTGCATGGAGCCCTGATCTCAATTAAACACCTTCAGGATGTTTAATTGATTTAGTTCATCCTGAAGGTGTTTAAACACCAACTGCACCCTAGGCCTCCTCATGGGGTCTTAGAAAGCACTATGAGTATCATTGTTCAGTTGTCTGTATACAGTACGTTTGGCCACATAGTGTAGCTTTAATGGTGATACTTTACATACAGTATCCAAGCTTGGAAAATAAAATTCATGGCTGTGTCTAAAATCATTATGTCTTTTTTTGATGCACTGTTGCATCTTTAAACCAGAATAATTAATGAGTGTTTTCATTAACCACTGGCAGATGTCTTTTGAAAATGAGCTACAACTGTTGCCTTCCTAGTATTCTAGTATTCCTAGTATCAAGCTACCTCTGAACCAGAGATGTCAGTACAGTAGTACCTGGGCTGAGGGGGAAAAGAACTGGACCATTGTTCAGACATAGCTGTACTGATATATACTGCAAAACTTAGTATACATAACATGAAAAGAAAACTTTGTTAACTTATTAATTTTGTTAATTTTGTTAACTGATTTTTTTAGAATCTGGAATCTTTTTCCTTTTGTGTGACTTTAACAAGCAACCTATCCAATGACACTTGCTTTTGAGGATTTCACGGAAATGTGACATTGCACTGTGATTAAACAGATTCATCACACACACTGCTACGGCCTTTTTTAACCTTTTTTTTCACCCGGCCTTTGTTGCAGTACAGTTACTAAAGAACAGTCACTACACTTGGATACAAAATTGTAAAAATGCTTTATGCACACACATACATGGTCACAATATTAAATAGTTTATGCATATACTATAATAGTATAATGATATAATTGATTAGTGTTTTTAAAGTAGTTATGACACCTGTGATGGTCTGAGAAAGGTGTAGTATATCTATATTATTATCCAGTATAAATTGAAGCTGTATGATTTATACCTTTACAGTTTCAGTGAACAAGATTATTTATTGCACATTTTATTAGTATGATCCTCATGCACTTATTTGCATGTCACCTCTCATCTCTGTTGTCGTGATCACTGTGATCTATTTTTATTGATGGGCCAAGGCTATCACACTAAACTCCTCACTGCCACGATGATCAATATTAAATTATCATGTTCCAGCACTCATAACTCGGTGCGCTAGACAATAGACAGAGACAGGGTCATGGGAGAATAAATAGCAGGCAGAGTGGCTAATGATCCATCATCCCAGACGAGCTCCGACACCCTGGAGCTTCACCCGCTGACAGCGTCATTAATAAATGCAGCTCGGAGCACGATCGATCGCACTGATGGATGATCGCAGCCGCAAATACTATAAAACACCTGGCCATCAATCTATAGAGGACAACCCATCCACAGCACATCCACACATCAGTGTACCTTACACACTATGCAACACATCATGTATATGCAATATACCAGGTTACCAGGGGGGAGTGATACAGCTGAAGTGATGATTTTCATATTTATTGGTTGATCTGTGCCTAAAAGTTGGTGTTTAGTCTATGTCACCCAGTTGATAGATGACATTGCTATGTGTTAATGCTAAACATGTTGATCTAATCTAGAAGCCATTTGTGCCTGTCTAAGTCCATTAGCCCTGGTTAAATGAACATTATTTAACTGAAAGACATTCATTCACCCATTGATTCATCTTCACTAAGCGCTTTATTCAAGTCAGGGTCAGAGTAGATGGGTGAAGACGGTGGGCAAGGTGGGAATACACCACAGGAAGGACACAAGTCCATGGCAACCCACCACACGCACACACTTATTCACATCTAGAAGAAATTTATCTTCGCCAATCCAAGTACTGGCATGTTTTTGGCAGGGAGAAGGTAGTGCTGGAGGACTTGAGTCTGGACTCGCAATCGAGACATTTTATGTATTGATTTGGCCTTGGATTTATTGGGATTGTACCTGGACTTTTCTCAATAGTGCGCCTTGATCTCTCTAAATATAGACTTTTGTCTGAAACAAGATTTTGTTAAGGGGTACTGTTTGTGTTGCCCTTTTCTTGCCCAAACACAAAGCATGAAAATGATTTCCATTTATAGAAAATAGCCTAATGTGCCAACTAGTTAGGGACAACTAGTTAAAGTAAATGATTTGCCTCAAAACTTACTTAGCAATGACTTTGCCTTGATTTCCTTAAGACTTTGTCTTGACTCAGTCTTGCCTAGTTCTGGTCTTGGAATTGTCGTTACCAAGCAGCAACGTCTGGTTCTGAAAAAATGAAGCCAACGCAGAAGTGCTAAATCTTGCAGTTCCACAAATGGCCACTAGTAGCTTGCTCCAAAAGTGAGTCAATCCACATAGAGCGCAACTTTGCAACAAAAATAAACATGTTTCAGGTTTCAGTCTCCAATAGATTTCCCCATTTATGACAACTGTACGGAGGAAAAAATTATTTTTTTGTAACTCATCAGTTAAAATTACATTACGCCATAAGGTTATACAAAATTAGGGGCATGGTCGAATTGAGTGACAGCTGCATTGCAGGTCTGAAACCGAAACAAATATTTTTAGAATGTTAATAAGTACTTTAACTTACTCCACAAAATGTTGGAGTTGACAATGTGTAGGGTATGGAGGAGGAAGTTCAATCAAATGTAAACTATTGTTACCCTCCTAAGCATTGTAGTTAGCTAAATTTGCTAGGTTGTGGTAACTGATGTACATAGAACTGTTCCAACCAATAGCCAGGCTTGATTTTTATGTGCCCATTTGCCTATGCTCTTCCGCTCTTCAAAAAACCTGTCGGTCACATCATGGATGGTTTGTTCAGACTTTTTTTTATATACAGTCTATGATCTTGCCTAAAGCACTAGAGGAAGGAAACCAAAGAACCCAGATGAAACCCACATGGATGCTGGGAGAACAAGACACTTAACAGCAACCCAGAACCCTGGAGCTGTTAAGTGGCAAGGCTACATTACAATTTTACTATGAATTTAACACGACAATTGACAGAGGTTATTCCAACATGTACAGTAGTTGTGTTTGTCTGGAGAGTGTGTTTGTTAGAATGATGTAACCATGGTAAAGTGGTAATAGTGTCAGGATACACTGTACAATACAATACAATGTATTTTCTGGGTGGTTGGGGATCCTTTTAGGCGTTGCAACTTTTACGAATGAATCTTTCTTTTTCTTCTTCTTCTTTTTAGTTAAACAGCATTAACAGTATGATTTTAAAAAAAACATTTCAGAAAATAATGGCATTTTTATAGGGTTTGGTTGCTGAAACAAGGTTTTGTGGGGTTTTTTTAGCACAGAGTTTTAAGTACAAATACACAAAATGTAGTTAACGAGCATAACGGATTGTCATAAGGACATTCGGGACATTATAAGGCTTAATTAGTTTATTGTTCAATAAATCATTTTCCTTCTGTCTATAATTTGTGTAACAGGATTGTACTTTTCTGTCCAATATTTCATATATTTTAAGTATTTTCTTCAGGGTGATGCAACTTCTTGTTAAAAAATATGACTTGTGGAATAGAAATGCAGTATGTTCATAGGGTGCAGACTGGAAACATTGCGGAATTATTCGGAAGTCTTTAGAAGTATTATGTTTTTTATGAACCGTATATATATGGAGTGGATTGGACAGGCGAGAAAATTGCCCTGTAATGAGCATATTTGGAAGGTTGGAATGTTTAAAATGTCTACGCATACACACAGCACACCTCCAGGGTTGGGGTTCGAATCTCACCTCTGGAGAGTGTGTGCTACTGTAGGTATGGTGTGTGCATGTTCTCCCCGTGCTTGGTCGGTTCCTCCAGATATGCCAGTTTCCTCCCGCAATTTAATGACATGCATTGTAGGGTGATTAGTAAATGATTGTGTGTGTGTTTCTAGGTTGCCAGAGGTTGGGGCCCTTAGCAACAAAATCGCCCCCTACTGTGATTACTGTAGACATAAAGTCATAGATCAGTGCAGCCAACCTTTGCCTAATGATGACAGCTTGAATGGATGGGTGCGTATTTGTAAATGTAGTATTAGTGGGACACAAATGACTCCTGAATTGAGGAATCGTCCTATAAATGAACCCTTAAGCACTTACCTATAAACGGAACATAATGTGACCAGTATGTAGGGGACAATGGTACAGTATCTGTGAGACAGCAGGACAGTTAGCTAGGTTTTGGCATGAATTTGATCCTTTTTCTGCAGTATGAAGCGTGTATTCAGTGATAGAGTGTGACAGGAGTGTGATGTACTGTACTGTACAGTAGGCCATGCAGGCGATCGTGAGCAGCAGTCCCATCCCGTAATAAGTCGTATTGATTATTGACCTGCTCAACAACTGAAGCTGCTTATATTTATCTGCCTCATCTCTCACGTACGCTTTCGCGCTCTCTTACTCAGCACCAGATCCTCAGCTCAGCGCGGAGTGTGATGTCGCCTTTCTTCACCCGTGCGCATGTTTGTGTGTGTGTCAATACCTGTATATCAATCGCTCTATGTGTCCTCGTCCATCTAAACAGGGATCGATCGTCACTTTCAGTATGCATATGGCAGAACCCAGCAACTTGCTTTTTCTTACATGACTCTATTGCAGACGTAAATGCACATACACACATACATGCACACACACACCCTGCTGTGAGAACAAATAGAGCTGTTCTGTTTCTGTAGACTGAGGAATCTGCAGTTCGTAGAAGGTTCTAAAGTGTATTTTACACTGACAACAAAAATATTGAAAAATATTTGGCTGTTCAATACACACGCGTGAAAAATATCCCAAACATAAGCATGCCATAGTCTCTTGAATTGAAATGTTTCTCTGCAGGGAAACTGAATGTGTTGATGTACTTTCATACATCACTGCGTACATTTAAGCCAAAGCTAACAGGGCTTTTAGTACTGTATCTTCTATATAAATAAAAGAAAGTTTTTGTCTGCACATCGGTCAGAAACTCGCTATTTCAATGATATTGTTTGAGAAAATTTTCTGTCTGTATGTCTGTCCAGCCAGATTTTGTCTCAGCATCATGCAAGACTGGCTAAACAGGATTTTAATGAAACCTTGCCAGTATTTTGGTATTCACCTAAAGCTAAATCTGCGCCATTAATGAAATCAGAATGTTGATTAGAAGGGAAGTTATGAGCGGTTTTGTGCTAGATTATGTCACAGCATCTAGAGCTTTTTTGGACAAATATATTACTTTTTCCCTTAAGGTGGGCGTGGCAATACGCCTTACTCCACAGAGCCAATCAATGCGTACTGTGTATGTGGAAATTGCAGAAACGACATTACTGCACCTAACAGCTGCTAAAATCTTCAATACACACAAACTCTTACTACAAAAAAATGGTACATACATTATAAAAACTGAACCTTGTGCCATGAATTAAATAAACATTTTGATTAGATAAGTTATGAGCGGTTACTGTATGTGCCAGATGCTGATCAGTTTATTTTTAGCTTTAACTTTTTAACTCTTTACCCGTTTACATACTTACGTTAACTATTAAAATTATCCACAAATAAAAATTACAAAGCAAAGGGAAAAAAAATAATTTATTCTGGTTATCCAATGTTTTCACTATACTACCATTTTCACCATTTTCACTATACTCTGATTTTCTGTCTGTTTCTCTGCTGTCAGCTCTTGTCTAGAAAGAAAAAAATCTGCCTGCTCGTGAGAGTCGGATTGTAACTTATAACATGTAAGATTTTTTTTTTTTTTTATCTAGCTACAGTAAGACATAATTGCTTTTACACTGACACTTTAAGATTAATGCAGCTAACATTAACAAGTAAAGCCTTCATGTCTAAATTATTACACACTCTCCTCGAATGGCATCTTTATGGCTCATTGCAGCTTTTCACAAACAGGTTTCATAAAACCGTAGCATGATTTCATACCACAAAACAATTCTTCCATCAAAAGGTGGAAATCTGAAAGCCATGCCTCCTACACGATACTTCTGTAGCATGACTGATAGCAGTCGTCATTCTGACACTTCAGCATAATGAATGCAGTTACTCTCTCCAAAACCACATCATCTTTTTAGGGTAAATACCACACATATTATTTTTTAACATTAGCATTAAGGACACACATTAATTCGTTAATTCAGACTAAACCACTCTAGCTGACAACTCTCCTAATATCCTTGTGTAAGAGAGATCATTTTTTCTCATCAATATATGAGAAAAAATTCTCATAATACTGCAAGCCAGTATTAACCTTATTCTGAATACTAATATACACTCACTGGCCACTTCATTAGGTTGTAATTTATACTTTATTGTACTTCATTGCTAGTACTGGGTTCAACCCCTTTTGTATGGTGGCCAAGAAGTGCAAAACAAAATAACAAAACCAAAACCTAAATAACAAATCCAAAAACAAAATAACAAATCAAAAAATTTTATAACAAAATCGAAAAACAAAATAACAAAACCGAAAACAAAATAACAAATCCAAAAACTAAATAACAAATCAAAAAAATGAAATAACAAAACCTGAAAACAAAATAACAAAACCGAAAACAAAATAACAAATCGAAAAAATGAAATAACAAAACCTGAAAACAAAATAACAAATGCAAAAACAAAATAACAAAACTGAAAACAAAATAGCAAATTAAAAACAAAATAATAAAACCGATAAAAACGAAAACAACATAAAAAACGAAAACAAAATTACAAAACTGCAACCTAATTTACAAATTAAAAAACAAAATAACAAAATCGAAAACAAAATAACAAACTTAAAAACATGCTCATGAACAATACTCAGCTAGGCTGCTGCATTTCAAAGATGCTCAGTTGGTATTAAGGGACCCAAAGTGTTCCAAGAAAATATCATGTATGATATAAGGCAGGATGGATCCATGCTTTAATGTTGTTTACATCAAATTCTAATCAAATCGAAACTTGTCAGACTGGGTGACATTTTAGCAAATCTTCTATTGTCTAATTTTGGTGAGGCCCGAAGTCCCCTCTTCCTGTTTTTAGCTGACAGGACTGGCAACCGGTGTAATCTTCTGCTGCTGTAGTCCATCTGCTTCACGGTTTGACAAGAATTCAAGATTTGCCACGCATTATCTCTACATTTTGTCTTTTTCAGACCATTCTCTGTAAACCCTAGAGGGGGTTGTGCATGAAATCCCTGTAGCAGTTTTAGAAACACTCATGCCAGCTTGTTTGGCACCAACAAACCATGCCACGTTTAAATCCACTTACTGTAAATCACCCTTCCTCCCCATTCTGATGCTCAGTTTAAACTTAAGCAGATCACATGTGGTTAAACAGGTGAACCTAATGAAGTGGCAGGTGAAAGTACAGTATATTGACGAATCTAAACAGGAAATAGTTACAGATACACAGAGAAGTGTTTCAGGCCTTACTTTATTGGAGACCACTTACATTTAAGGAGAAAGGGCTTGAATCTTGATAATTTAAATTAAACATTTCAAGCATACAACATATGGTGTATCTGGTTTACTGTCCAATTACACCTTGCTATAATAAAACAACAATTAGAGTTTGATTATGATAAAATGTCACCAGTTAATAATTCCTTAAATACAAAGATTCATGTTTTTTGGGGACATGAATATTTTTTTAACTGCAATTCAGTTCAATTTGCTTATTATGTTTGATTTTCATTAATCAGGAGATATTTGTTTTTTGTATACCAGCAGCTCTGATAATAGGGTCAAGGCAGATCAGAGTTCTACAGTATATTAATGTTCTAATATGTTATTGTTACCACTTAAACAGAGAGGTCACATAAACAATATTTTCTTGGTAACATCAAAAGTTGCCTTTTTTATGGCGGCACTGAAGTGTAAAACCCTCACACAAGAAAGAGAGAAATCAACAACAACAAAACCAAAAGATTTTGCCTTGAAGTGCAAATCACAAACACACAAACACACATTGAAATAGACATACAATTACAAAACAATGTGTTTTTAAGTGCAAAACAGGAAAATAAAAGAAAACACAAAAAATAAAGAAAAAACATGACAAATAAAAAAAACAACAGTATTGATGACTGTCATTAGCCACATCCATCCGTGATTTCTCGGGGGAATCGGAGGACTTTTAGGCTGCAACATTTTATCTATGCTTGATTTGGTAAATTTTATTTTTAAAAAACGGTTTAAAATGTAATTTTAGACCAGCAATAAAGGAGAGGAGGGTCTTGCTTGTTTAATAAACTGTGTATATGGCTGATGACGTCGGTCTTGAATAGTTTCTGTAATTTTTTTTAGATTCTCAGGGTTGCTGTTTTTTTGTTTTGTTTTTGTCATATTTTTGGTATCATTTTTGTGTTTGTGTTTTGCACTTCAAGACTTAAAGCTCTGCTTTTCTTTTTTTTTTCTTTTTTGTTTTTCTGTTCTGCCCTTCATAAGCATATTGGTTTATTTTTGTACGCTTGTTTATTTTGTGTTTGCGTTTTGCACTTCAGAACTGAAAGTTTGTGTTTGTTCTTTTTGTGCCTGTTTGTTTGTGTTTGTGTTTTGCATTTCAGTGTCCCCATACTTTTTTCATCTAAGAAAGCAAAAGAAAGACTGATATAAAAAAGAAAGCTGCGGTAATGTAAGTGATAAAAGGAGCGTCTTTCACAAGCCAGTCCATAAACATTCAATGTAAATTTAAACAGATTAAAGTACAACATGTCCTAATTTAATAAAAAATAAATAAGGAGAATAAATTCCTATGGTCTAGAAGAATTAAACATTTTATGATGTAATGTTATTGGAAATACTACACAGTAAATGCTTAAGATCAGGTTTGTTCACAATGAACCATTGCCGATTTATATTCCTGTAACAGTTTTATTTTAGAGATTAAACATACTGTAAGAAAGTGGCATCATTCCGTGGTTAGCACCCCCTCTTCTCTCTCCTCCAGGGTTCGGGGTGTTCTCATGCTTGGGTACTCTGATTTCCTCCCATAATCTAAATGCGATGTAGACTGATTGTGATTTATGAATTACCTGTACTGATGTCTACCCTTCTTTTTGTTCTGTTCCCTGGGCTAAGCTCCAGGCCCACACAGGATAAACGGTATAAACGGTTATGCATGTGCATGGAAGGATGGTTAAACTATAAGAAGCTCCTTGTTTTAAACTGATTGTCAAAATCTGTAAGTCTTCAAATACGTCTTATTTTACTTTGTTGTTGTGTACCATAGGAGCTGCACTAAAATTATTTTTATATATCAGGAAAATAAATAAATCCAATATAAAGGATGTAAAAATGTAATAGGTCATCTAGTTGAAGGTTGCTTATCATTTATGCACCCTCTGTAGCGTGTCAGTGTGGTTCATAACTCAGCCTGCTCCTTTCAACACATGTAATTACACAACTGACATTTCAACCAGAGTGTCCATGTTTCACTTCAGTTCAATAACACACACACACGCACACATTTCCAACACTAGCACCAGAATTAAAGCTGGAAAAAAAAAAGGGGAAGAGATGTGGGGTGGAGAGGATCGATAAGAGGTAGCATGCATTCTAATGCCTCCTTAATGGGCTGGAGTATTAATTATTCAGCAAAGGCCATTTTAGCTGCTCATTAAAGTGACAGCTGGGTGGAGAAATATGCGCCATTGTACGACATGTCCAGGGTCATTACCGAGCTTGCCGTCTCCACACTTACACCCACACATACACAGAGCCTAGAGATAATTTTTATCTGCACCCTCTTTTAGTCTGTATCTGTACGTGTGTATGAGCTCCTGGTTCTTTGAATGCATATCAGTACATCATCACGTTCCCTCTCACCCCATCCATCACCCACAACTCATGTTTAATGCGAGAGAGTTAAAATTCCCCTGCATGGCCATGGTGGTTCCATGTACTGTAAACCCCTTTCCTTTGTGATGGGATTCCTAATGACACCACAGCAGTCTGGCCTACTAAATACCTATGACCTGATTTATTTCTCCCTCTATTACCACCATGCTGACACACACAAATACATTGCAGTGGGATGCCAGTGGATGGGAACATCTGTTGGAGGAAGGCCCTGCCACGAGGTGTTAAAATCGCGCAGGCCTTGAAGGCGAAGTGTGGCCGTGTAGAAACAGCTCCCATGTATGGGTGTATGGTTATATTTTTACTTACTTTACACAAGAGTGAGTCAAAAATTTTCTGCACTCTGGCTGCCTGCGCTGTCTGTTCAAAACTACTGTTTTCCCAGGTTTGAATGCGTTACGTCAATTTATAAATAACTGTGGTGCGAAATGGATGCCCCATGAAAGAATTGTGCAGCAATGTGCAGTTGTTGTTTTTTTGTAGATTTTGTAGGGTGTACGAGGACTTTGTACACAGTATGGAGAAAGTGTGTGGATATCTGCAAACAAAATTTGGACTGATACTCTAAGGTAGGTGAAAGGTTTTTTTTTTGGGATTTCCCCCCGATTTTCTCCCTAATTTAGTTGTATCCAATTCCTCCCCGTCACTAGGGGGCTCCCACATTAAGGCTACTACTGCCGAAGAACCACATGACGCCAGCTGACCACATCTTTTCGAACTGCTCTTTCACGCACTGTTGGAATGGAAGCTTACAGTTTTCTGGCCAGTATTGGAACATTATAAGAAAAAGGGTTCAACAATCAACAGTGCTCATTACAGCGTGATGTTTATTGAAGAGCTGAAATCTTCGGATTAATCCAAGGGATCTCGCATAATAATGCACATCTGCACACCTCTGGCCCACACTGTCAACACTCTGCAAAAAACTTTGTGTTGAGATGTTAAAGAATCCTCCCTATAGTCCTGATCTCGCTCCACTGGACTTCGACCTTTTTAGTCCCCTGATTGCAGCCTTACGAGGACGAAGATTCACTTGTGATGAAGAAGTGAAGACAGTGGTGCATTCATGGCTCGCAGCTCAGCCAAAAACATTTTTTAATGGGAGAATACGAAAGCTTGTTGACAAAAATGATGTATATGTCTTTTCTAAAAATTCATTAAAATAAATTTTACAGCCAGAGTGCAGATAATTTTGGACTTGCCCTGGTGTGCGTGTATCTCCATCCATCTAGAAACCTCTGTAGTCCTACTAGGGACCAAAAAAGCCAATGATGTCAGTTGTATTTAATCCATTTGTACAACCATGGTAGGACCTCTGGTCAACATTCACACATTACAGGCAATTTGGAAATGCCAATTAGCCTTATCTGGATGTCTTTGGACTGTGGTTGGAAACTGTAGAACCTGGAGGAAACCCACCAAGCACAGGGAGAAAATGCAAATTCCATACACACAGGCCTGCCGTGAGAATTGAACCCAGGACCTGAAGGTACAAGGCAACAGTGCTTACCACTCAGCCACTGTGCCACCATATATAATATAGTTTTGTTTTAAAAATTACATTAATGCAGCTTGTATTTTTGTACTGGTTTTTAATGGCACTGATAATGACACTAACATAGTCTGGTTTAGTTTTTATCATGTTATTGTTGACATTATATTGTTTCTTAAGCTGATTTCTTAGCTAAATGTCTTTCTCAGGCTTGGAAAATATCTAAAATAGTGTTATATACCAAAGGCTTACAATTCACTTAGCATTACAGGAATACTAATTCTGGATACATTGATAGATTTATTGCTTTATCATTTTGTTCCTAATGAGCAAGACAAAGGTGACACTGGCAATGAAAAAGTCCCTGAAACATCATGAGGAAGAAACGTTAAGAGCCTGGATGCCTTCTCAGGCAGCCTTGAAGCCAGCTAAAAGGGCTTTTATAAGTTTGGTTGCCAAGCAACACGCTCATGCAGGTAACCAGCGAAAATATGTGCTACTTGGTTGTGCACTTTTATAAACTCGGTATGTGGTGTACAGTGCACAGACATAATTTCTAAACAGAAATTATTTTTAGGGGGAAGGCTTATTTCTAAAGCTAGTATCCGTACCTCCAAAGCATGTCAAAATTGGCTATATGATCTCTCTCCTGAAAGAGGGGATTTCGGAATGGGCCACAGCAGTCTAGCAAAATGTGTTAACATCTGACTCCACACTTGAATCATTCATGTACCATTAAGGTGCACCTTTGACCACCCATGCACTGTGTGATTGATTTCGAAGGAATCCTTGGGGGAACCCATGCTACCGAGCTCCTCTGTCTGTAAAAGGAGCCATGAAAAGAAGAGAACAGGTGTCTGTATTGTGGATAAGCTGGTCACTGGCATTCATACTGTCTTCACCTTAAGCCAAAAAGCAAGGTCATCCCAAGGAAAGGGATCTGTGATGTTCTGCTCCCATGTCTATGGTTTCTTTCTCTCCACCTGGAGAGAGCGCCAACAAGCAAAAGTGGAAGCCTTCATTCATTTAGGATCAGCTGGTAACATAATAGATTTTATTTGGGAACGTGGGAATGCCAATGGTGATGCTTTTACGCCCCATCCTATTGTCTCTGCTGGATGAATGGCTGGCTAGGGGCAGGACTCATAGCCAGACAGACTCTCTCAACTATACTCCAACAAGGGCGTCACTCAGAACACTTCTCATTTAAAATTAACTCAAGTTCCAATACTCCCATTTGTGCTAGGGCCCTCATGACTCCAGCATTGTAACACCTATTTGACTAGCTCATCCAAACAATCTTTGTCAATGTTACCAATACTGCTTTAAAGGTATTTGAGTTCCTTCCATTACCTTAGACTCGGTAGATTTCACTCAAATACCACTGGTACAGTATAGTTGGTATTTGAATGCTTACAGTTGGAAAGGGTTTTTACTCAATCGGATTTACGCAATGTGTAGAATCAGTCTGACCTTGGGATGAATTAGCTGGGACGTCCACTGCTTTGAAGATCGCCAACTGTCTTGAATGTTTTCCACTTGTGTCCATCTTTCAGGAGAGCCCTGAACTTTAAATTGTTTGGAAATAGTTTTATAACATATGCAGCAACAATTGCTTCTCTAAGACCATTGCTTACAGAATGTCTTTCCCTCTTATCATTTGGTTAACACACACCTGAATGCTCCAGATCACCAAACTGCCAAAATCTCTGCTTTTATAGAGGTCTGCACATCTGGGGATGATCAGTTAATCATGAGCTGACAATTAGCAGCACCTGGTTGCAACTTACATACCTTCTTAAATCCTGTAGAGGCAGTAAGGGGGTACTAAGTATTGCACATGTTTTTTTTCTTTTCGTTTTGGCTTCATTTTTTGTTAAATAAATAATTGCACTGTAAAAAAAAAAAAAAAAGTTCTATTTTGTTGTTCGTCTGAAGTTGTATTTGCCAAATATTAAGACCCGCTGTGAACAAAGAATTAGAACATTTTGAACATGACTGTAAATCCTAAATATACGTCATTCTGTGTGAGGACATTATTTCTGTGCCAGACAATGTATGTCAATCGAGCTAGTCTCGAGTCTATTGAGAGAATAATTAACTTAAATATTGTCAATTGAAGTAGAGATTTTGATTTGAGGCACTTGTTTAAATTCTGTCAGTTACCAACTGTTCACTGATGGGGACTTGATTGGTACAAAACTGTTTGTGGCAATTTCAGTCCATAAACGCTACTGCAGTCTTAAGCCATCATAGTAACCCTGTTTGTGTAAAATGCTGTCCAACGCCATCTACATGGATTGAAAGTGTCCTCAGCAGTCACACAAATCTGTAAGTAGATCATATGGGGCCATCCTCAGCAGCAGTGAGTGGTCTCCATGTGATGAGAACTCCAAGCAGAAGTAAGGCACCAGGATGTATCAGGCAGGTCCAGAGAGAAAAGAGGGGGTCAAGACTACTGGCAACTTAGGAGTGTCATGTGTAGGGTGACAGAGGGAGAGGGAGAGAGAGAGAGAATCAAAGTCAGGATCCATAGCAAAAATCAGGCCAACAAGGCTCGGATTTGGCACAAAACATAATCTAGCAAAAGCACAAATCTAGTTTGACTGGTTCTGGAAGTTTCACAAAATTCAAGGAACATTGTATTTTATGTGCGTAGGAAAGTATCTGATTTAAATTCCTCATTGTAACTGTAGGGCAGGCATCACTAAATGGCAGACCTCAGTCTGGATCTGGACCAAGTGATGGTTCTATCCTGACCTTGACGCTTTTCTGATAAATGAGAATTATTAATATTTCAGTAATCTAGCACTTTATTCCTCGATGTGGGCGTGGCTATACATGTCACCCAACAGAGCCAATCAAGGTAATAATTCCAAGAAAAGGAAAGTACACTATGAAAACCGAACCATTAAAGATGAATGAACAGTTCAATATATGTTTATTCATCCTGCAGGAAGTTTAAAACCACCAATAATAAAAAGCAGTAATGTGGAACACCACTATGAGATAAAACACGGGTCGTTAGAGCCAACATATCCGCAGCAGTCTAAGGTGAGGGCGTATAAAATACCCAAAGTGAGAGTATGACAGAGCAACCAGACTTTTTTTCACATTTATTTACAGCACAGCAGCATGCAAATAAAGATTCATTTAAGATTGATTAAAGATTGTTATTTGTATCAGTGGTGTCAAAAGTATTCACATTCATTACTCGAGTAGAAGTATGGATACTAGGGTTTAAAAAGACTTCTTTAGAA
>JAQMYK010000023.1:13203638-13215454 GCA_030014345.1 Clarias buthupogon | reverse complement strand
ACCAAAGTAACAAAGGCTACCATCAGTAACACACTGCGCCACCAGGGACTCAAATCCTGCAGTGCCAGACGTGTCCCTCTGCTGGATGTAGCATTAGGTAGGTTGTTTGCTAATGGACTGAAGAGCGATACAACAATGAGTGTCTGCAGGCAACAGTGAATCATGGTGGGGGTTCCTTGTCAGTTTGGGGCTGTGTTTATGCAAATGGAGTTGATGAGTTGGTCAGGATTAATGCTGAGAAATACAAGCAAATAAATATCCATCATGCAATACAATCAGGGAGGTGTCCGTTTGGCCCCAAACTTATTCTGCTGGACAATGACCCCAAACATATGGCCCATGTCATCAAGAACTATCTTCAGCATAGAGAAGAGTCCTGAAAGAGTTCAATGAGTACTGGAAGTGATGTTTTGTCCATGACAGAGCCCTGATCCCAACAGAACATCATCAAGTCTGTCTGAGATTACATGAAGAGACAGAAGGATTTGGAGGAAGATTTCAACTTAATCTTGCACCTTATGTCTAAGACATAAGTTCAGACAAGTAAGTATTTAAAAAAGGTTATTTGATCTTATTATTGTCATGATAAGCTAAAACTGTTTTTTTTTTTTACCCATTATTAGTTATTTAATAATTTTAAAAAAACAGCTAGATAGTCCCTTACGAAAACTAGTGTTTGATTTTGCAGTTTTGCTGAAAAAAGACAAACACAAACACAGTCACAATCATTTACAGCTTTCCCCTAGTTCAAGTTATACTTGACAATCCCTTACGGCTGCTCCGCATGGGCCTGCATGGAAAGCCTATAGACCACCATGGGATAATGTGGGTGATGCCACACAGACTCCTGCAGATATCTTGGATCTTGGATTACCTAAAGACAGCAATTGCTAAAAACAGTTTACACCTGAGCCTCCAACACTGAGCGGTTAATAAAAAAAGATGATACCGTATACTTAAAATAAAAACTTTAACAATGCTCATACTCATAAGTTCCGTTCAACATAAATGGCACAGTCGTTTTACCCACTGTCTACGCTCCGCCACACCCCTACTGCCATTGACTTGCTGAGTACACCGAGAACTCTTGTACCTTTGTTTTTAGAAGCTAAGAGCTAAGTCTGACCATTATCACTTACTGTATGTTAATTCCCTACACATTAACCAAATCATCACCTTCTTTAACATCCACTTCTTTTAGAGGGCAATGGTGGCGCAAATGGTTGAGGCTCTGGGTTACTGAGTTTGACCCCAAAGTCGCCACTGTTGAGCCCTTGAGCGAGGCCCTTCACCCTATCTTTTCCATGGGCGCTGTATCCTACACTCTGACCCCAGCTTCCAAACTGGGAAAATCAAAAGTAATTGTAGAATAAATGAAGGGCCACTATTTTACATTTTCATCCATCCATCTAGGAACCTCTGTAGTCCAACTAGGAACCGTGGAGGGCAATGGTGATTACCATTGTATTTATTCCACAAACGTGGCAGAAACTCCAGTCAACAGGTCTCAGTCAAAACAATTTTAGGTTAATCTGCATGTCTTTGGAAGGAAACCGGAGTACACGGAGGAAATCCACCAATTATAGGGAGAACATGCAAACTCCATGCACAAAGACCCCGAGGCTGGAATTGAACCTGGACCCTGGAGGCACAAGGTGACAGTACTAACCATTAAGCCATTTCACATTTGGTGAGTACACTATCATTGTTAATAAACATTATTAATTATTGCATAATTGTAATGCTCTAGTGTAACGCTAAGAATGCAGTCGAATGGAGATTATTCTGTCCCCTCATCTATGGATGCAAGACATCATTCATCACACACAGTGTGGGAGGTAGAAAGAGGGGAAAGACAAAACGTCTGGAAATGAGAGGCCTGCACTCCTTTATTCCAAACAACAGAGAACACACACTCGTTTCAGACAATTAAACAGAGCTGTTAGCATTCAGGGTCACCCAGGATGGAGCTTTCAGGCAATATACTGTACTGTACATTACACACACAAACAAGGAGAAAAAGCAAGATGATGTTTGTCAATCCGACTATTTATAGAAACACCCTGAAAGGCAGATGAATGAGGAGATCTCATTTTTCATGACGTATCATTTGTACGTTTGTAGATGTATGAGAGAACTCTGATTGCTAAAGCACTTAGAACATGAATTATCATGACGGCCTGAAGAACCCTGTGTGACACCCGATTTCACAAAATGCATCTTCTGAAGAATGGACTTCATATAAAGAATGCTACAGCAGAAATCTGATGACTTATCAAGAGTGTAACTCATAGCAAATATACTGTAAGCAACTCTTCAAATGAAACAAGTGATTATTTTGGCCTGTCTGGATGTGTAAAAATTCTCTACTATTCGTGTCCTGCAGCTTTGAAATCCTATCCCCTGATTAGCAGTACTGAATGGTCAGTGCTTGTTTTAGAAAGGCCTCTAAGACCTGAGATCAAACCATACATTTTAGTTGTTTGTTTGTTTGTTTGTTTATGACTGGATTTTTTGTATTAGTATTTGAATTATTGCATTTTATGAGTCTACATTTGGTGCACAATAAGGTTTTACAAAATACTCCAATCAGCCGTAATATTAACACTGATTATCAATTATATACCAGCAAACTGGTGACAGGGTTACAGGCACCCAATGCTCACCCATGCCTGCTGGGACTAAAGGTTAGTCATCTCGTCTGATCTCACAGAAAAGCTAATGCAGCACATCTGGCTGAAAATGTCAAATAGAAAGGCACCAGAACAGGCAAAGTACCTAAGGCTGCTGACCCGGCACCCAAACTCCCCAGATCCCATTCTGATTGAGCACACATGGGATGTGTGGACAAACAATCCCACAATCAGAGTTTCCAAAGGATCCTCTGTCAATGTCCTGGTGCCAGACACCACAGTACACCCGTAGAGGCCTGATGAAATCATACCTTGAAGGGCCTTGGCAGCACAAATGGAACCAGTGTAGTACTGTTTTGCATTTTAATGTTATGGCTGATCTGTGTAGGATATGTTAGAGTCATAAGACAACACTGCATGAGAATATTTTCATGCTGCCCCTGTGCATGTATGGTCAATATAGAATCTTATTGATGCTCATTACAAATAGCATCACAATTAAGCAAAATGGCAAATAACTTTAAAGCCATAAAACAATTACTACCCAAGGGCTGACAATAAATTTTATTAATAGATTTTTAACCAATGTATTGGATTGTCCTATTTGCATGTTCCCCCTGTGCTTGATGGTTTTCCTCCGGGTATTCCGGTTTCCTCCTACAGTCCAAGCACATACAGATTAGCTAACTGGTGTCACAAATTGCCCGTAGTGTTTGAGCTTGTCTGCCCTTTGATGGATTTGCACCCATCCAGGGTGTACCTATTCTCCCAGTCCCCTGGGATAGGCTCCAGGCCCACTGTGACCCTGTACAGGATAAATTAATTGATAGAATAAACCGGGTTAAATGTGCTTTTAGCCAATTAGCAAAAGACAGGCGAGGCAGAATTAAACATAACATAAATTTAAGTGGTCAGCATCAATGACCGTCACATTATTATATATTTAATCTCAGTTTTAGGTGAGCATAATCTGACATTCTTACATTCTTTCCTGTTGGCCGTAAGTTATGGATATACAATTACCATGCAGAATTGCATTAGAGCATGTCATACTAAGACATAGCTGAGCAACACTATCCTCTAAAAACAATGACAGCCACCTAGACCCAACTGTGCTAAAATATGACACAACTTTCTGTTCCAGAAACTATAGAAATATAACAGAGATAATGAATGAAAATGGTATTACTTTTGAAGAAGTGGATATTATCCTCATTCAGGTCAAGAAACAGAGAGATCACTCATCATAAACTAATGACTGGCATTACACTGAAGTTTAACCCAAATACGTGTCTAGTAGGGACGTCTGTGTGAAGTTGTGACAAAGGTTAAGCTGAGACACAGGTGGCAGCTGGTAATGAGGAGGTCAGGGTCAGAACGTACCATATTCAACCTACTGCAAGCTGAAATTTGACCTTACACATAACTATCTGCATCACAGAGCCATCTGCTTGGACTCTTCACTGATTTTCTTCTTTTTCTATCCCTTCTTTAAAAGTTGCTCCCTGAACTAAATTATATATGACATCTCATCTATCTTATTAGATATTTGATTACGCAAATGATGAAGAAGAAAATTGCAGTTGGGTGTGAATATTAACTGTTGTTGGTTTTGTCCATGTTTTTGAAGAGTTTACACTTCCATGAGCATGGTTCATACCATGTCCTAACCTTCCTAGGCTAAAACCTTTGGGGTGTGTCCAAGCTTGGGAAGCTGAAGGGGGGCTAGGATTACCTCCTCCTTAGGCAAGTCCAACACATGTGCTGTCACTCATACTCCTAACACACAGTCAAGAGAGAGAAAGAGAGAGGGGGTTTCAGAAGGGTTTACTCATCCCCAACCAGCAAACAATCTAACCACCATAGTGCTGTTTTGGACAGTCCTTTCTTGAAGATCCAGGGGCAGTTAGGACTGAAGAATGGCAGACAAGCTGCTGGTGGGAGTGTGTGTCCTGGTGGCATCTTTGGGTCAGGTAAGAATATGTATTCATATTTCTTCTGCTTAAGTAAGTGTTGAGATTAATCATAGTCTAGCACTGAGCTTTGACCAACTTAGTAATTGTTTCCTAAGCTCGAAGTCTCATTTATGAAGTTCAACCGCACTTCAACGTTGAATTATTTTTTATTAGGAACAATTGTATATCATACTTTAAAATGTTATTGAATTCAGTTAAAGTAACTCCTAAAGCCCAATAATAATAATAATAATAATAATAGTAATGCTATTGATTTCGACTCATCTAAAGCAGGTATAGTGATGTGGAGTTTTGAGATGATTATAGCTTCAGAGCACAGCTGCTGAACTCGTCTATACCTACACGCTACAACTCATGTCAGAATAACGGATTATTAACTTCCTTTGTTTTGAGTTCAGCAGTATGACATCAGCCGTTAGCTGACTAGCAGTCTCAAACTGTTGCCGGTTGTTGCTCCAAATACTGTATGCAACACTGCTGATTAAAAGGATGATGACAGCTAATCAGTAATAGCAATAGCAGATTTCATGATTTGTGGTCCGTTCTAACAGTCTAGTTTATGGGCCTTCCAGCTTGTCAACGTCGCCTCCGGGAGAAAAGGAATAAATGAGGGAAGAAACAAATAATCATGTGAAGATAAACACGGGAATATCAATCACAATCAGGTTATTGGCTGTTGTTTGTGTTTGCAGTGAAAATCAGAAGGAATGAAAGTCTCAACCTTTACATCTTTACAGGCCTCCATCTTTTCTTGAAAAAAAACAAGGCAGAAACAAATACTTGTTTCTTGTATTGTGGTGATTAGGCTTTTGAATGGTAAAAGTAAAATCTGCATGCATTTAATCAACCTGCAATTTTTAGTATAAAAAAGTATAACAGTTTTATAAGTTTTATAATAGAATATTTTAGTTAATCATGGTCAGTATGGTAATTGCTAGAGTTTGACCCTAGTCAAACCAAGTGGCATCTGTGATTTAAGCATGGGTGAGTCTATTTAAAAAAATGTGATTGGTCATGTGGCAAAAATACATCAAAGCGTTCCAGCATTGGGTATGCCATTATATGATACCCTTAAACCTTCACATCGCTGACTAGTTAGTTACTCAGCATATAACTCATTATTTTTTTTCACCTATCATTTTTTATGATTTGGTTTAAAATGTATCATTATGTCAAGATTTGCCATCCTTCTGCATGATTCCTTTGATCATGGCACCTATGAACCAAGGCACCTGGGAGTGCTTAGATCCACACTCTTCAGATTCCAAGAGTAGTGTTCCCGGCATTCTCTGCAGTTTTCTGCTAATTCACAAAGCACCATTTCCATGGGAATATTGTAGACAAAAATCCGCACTGAGTGGACCTTGGTGCCCGGACTACTACAGTGAAGGCTCTTTGAGAGCCAGTGATGATGAATAGCAGCTGTTCCCAGATGCTTTTTCTCGATGCCGGTTGTTCAGCACAGTAATCCCAACTGCAGGAAAGAGAAAGGCAGCACCCAGAGACCATGAAATCATGGACAAATCGGTCTATAAAGCAGTCAGTGTTGAGCTCATGCTCGTTGGAAACAATCGCTCCAGACAGCTGGAGGGTTTCAATTTACGGCCAAATCTCTTTCCTTGCAGTGCCTCCCCAGTGTCACCACAGACGTTGGACTGGATACTAGTGAATAGTGAATACGTCTTTGTTCTGGGGCATCTCAGAAAGCTGAACTGTGACCTTACATGTAATTTTTACTTTTATTTTTTACACATGCTTTTTGGATATACAGAGCAAAATCCTGAGTGTTGAATTAACACCTAGAGTGTAAAATTCACACTGTGAAGTGTTTATATAGGTCCAAGTGGACTCTGAAAGTGTCTGAGAGTTTACAATGTATGCTCAAGAGTGGACAAGGCCTTAAGTGATATCTTACCAAAACAATGCCATTCCATAGCACAGCAACTGTTTTCCCGTTAAAACCTTTTGAACGGCGCTCTCCTTAATGGATGGCGATGATTAAGATCAGGCATCAGCTGTGGTAAAACATGGACCCTCTCTAAATATAGGAGTGCTACAGTGACAAAAGCACAAATGGTGGCTGGGTTCGAAAGAGAGAAAGAGAATCACTAGGAATTAAAGCGACCTCTTAGAGATGGAGGTGCTGACTGGGTTTTGGGTTCCATTGGGAATTCAGACACAGGCGTGTAACTCATCACAGCAACTGGCACTCAAAGTTTGTGCAAGTCTTTTTAATAATGTGTATAATACCAATCATTTATGTTGTGCAATTCAATTTCAATTCAATCTAATTTTATATCACTTTTAACAATGGTTATTGTCGCAAAGCAGCTTTACAGAATCAAAAGGAATTAGTATGAAATGTGTGAGAAAATATGTATGAAGCAAAATGATCAGATTTTCCATGATGAGCAAGACAAGGGCAACAGTGGCCAGAAAAAACTCCCTGAAATGGCAATAGGAAGGAACCTTAAGAGGAACCAGACTCAACATTGAACCCATCCTCATTTGGGTGATAACTGATAGCAGGAATTGATCTGCAGTCATACTTAGTGTTAGGCAGCTGGAAGTCCAGTATAACAGATATTTGTTGTTTAATTGTTTAGAATAATCCAGGAAATACAGTCAGGTCTATAAGTATTTGAAAGTATTTACATCACCACAATGGATTTTAAGTGCAGCCGTAATAAAGAAGTTTAATACAAGTAGTGCATTAACAAATATTTTGTTTGTTTATTTTTAAATACTTGTATGAAAAAGCTTTGCTGTCAGTGACTGACTGAAGTCTGGAATCCATTAATATCACAAAGTTTTTCCCTCCCTTGGGCTACTTTGCCAGAGATTTACTGCAACCACTTTCAGTTGCTGTTTGTTTATGGGTCTTTCCATTATTTTGCACAGGGTTGCTTTTACAATATATTTTGGGCCATTATCCTTCTCTACTGTGAAGAGCTGTCCAGTGAAAAACTGTCCTGTCTCAGATTTGACTATACTATACTATACTATACTATACTATACTATACTACATAACGGGCATTCTACTTTTAATTTTTCATTTTACATTCATTTGACCTTTTTACCTTAGAGCCAAACATAGCCACACAAAAAACAGCCCTCTATATACAGTATAGGTCACCCTTCAGTGTCCTGAGATGCCCCTAGAACAAAAACAGAGTCGGTATTTACCAGAATCTGACACATCATCTTTGATGATACTTGAGGGAGGAAATTCTTGTGAGGAAATAATTTTAAGAGAGATACAATATCTTGTGTAGAAAAATAATGAACAAAATAGCGATGCATCCTGTATGACACAAAGCTGGACTGCCACAGGATTGATATTTTCCAATAGCAATACATCCCAATGTGTTTTATTCCTCTCACACCATAACCAAGAATTACATTACTCCATTAGTTAAATGACAACACATTATCTCCTCATAGAAAGCTTCATTATATCAATAAATTATCACAGCTTAGTGGTAGGCACTGTCACCTTGTTCGATTACCATTTTGGGTCTGTGCTCATGACGTTTACATGTTCTCCCTGTGCTTGGTGGGTTTCCTCCTGGTACTCCTGTTTTCTCCCACAGTTAAAAGAAATAAGGGTTAGGTTAACTGTCATTCCCGAATTGTCCATAGTGTGTGAAATAGCATGTGTGTGTGTGTGTTTGCATGTGCATGTGTGTGTGCCTTTCGATGGATTGGCACCCCATCCAGAGTGTATCCTGCCTCATGCCCTAAGTCTCCTAGGATAGGTTCCAACCTGAAAATACAGGATAAAGTGGTAAAGACAATGATGAGATGAAGTTACTATATTAAAATTTAATTATATATCAAATTAGTTGTATTATAGAATACTACATGAGATCATCCACCATAAAAGCCCTCTTGAATGAGTTACTACTGTGTAAAAACTCACTTCCTGACTCCATTTGCCAAATACACTATGAAAACTGAACCTTTAAAGATGTATGATGAAAGTTGTGTATGTTTATTCTTTTTGCAGAAAGTTTAAAACCAGTTTGTCTCATATGTTCTGAAACCATGGTGATAATAACAAGCAGTAATGTAAAGGGACACTATGAAATAAAACATGGGTCGTTAAAGAAAACATATCTGCAGCAGTCCGAGGTGAGGGCGTGTAAAATACCGGACCTGACAGCACATTGATATGTGCTAGAATTAAAATGTTGACTAAAAGTGATTTTATGAATAGTTATGTGCTGGATATAATAATCAATGACAAAAGAAATACAACTTGGCATTAATAAGGCATAAGATACTCAATATATATATACTGTACTGTATATTTCTAACACACCTAATTCCTTTTAGCAGCTAGTTATCACAAGGGAACATGTCATCCCTGGAACTAGCAATAAATAAACTAAGGTGAGGCTTCCCTTTGCCCTAGTGCCTAATCCACTGCCAGTAGCTGTGTCTGGGATCTAAGCCAGCATGTCTTAAAGCAGACCCCCGTGTTGTGTGATAAGCTTTCATTCACTGTATCCTGTATCAGAAAGAAGGCGACTGCGAGACTGCTAGGCTGGTACGCATTCACCGAGATCCCGGGGCAGGATTTGTCTTCACGATGGAAGCATATGTAGGCAGCAAGCCAGAAGTCATGTCAATCAAAGTGCTTCCACTTTTTTCCATTTCCTCCATGTGTAATCCATGAGAAGGTTTGTTCAATCAAAACCAGGTTTGCGATGTAAAGTGCAAGCTAAACCACTTCTCAAAAAGGTTGAATCCATCCGGTGAGACATGGTTATGTTCAGCAGCAGATTCAGAGTGAATTAGTGAATGCTTTATCATATGCAGCTGCTAAATATTACAGCAGTGCCACACTATATTTATATGTATCTGTATCTATTGATATATCTGGTTGGTGCCCCAGATTTTCACAAACTGGAAAAAACAAACCTGATGTATATAACAAATTGACTATAGTCATCATATGATTTCTAGGGGATCAGGTGGCTTAGGCTCTAAGTTGTTGGTTTGGGATTCTAGGGATCCAGTTTCAGTGCCACACCCCATACTACCCAGCCACTGCACGCAGTGCCGGTCCTAAGCCAGGTTAAAATGGGAGACTTGTGTCAGGAAGGGCATCCAATGTAAAACCTGTGCCATGGCTGTGTGTGGATCGCATGGTCTGTTGTGGCGACCCCTTAACGATAGCAGCCGAAAGTCATCATATGATTTTCTTTCAAATATTTTTGACTAATGGCAATGAGGAATGACAAAAATGCACGTGCAGAAAATGCACAAGATAATAATGTTTTAAATAAATAAAGCATTTTCTTTCTAGACCCTCCAGCAGAGATATGCTGGAGCAGGGATGTGACATTTTAGAAAGGAAATATAAAACTAAATTGAAATCGCACAAATGCCACACAAAGCAAGTACATATTCGAGGTTGGCATGCGAACTTAGATTCCTGGAATAACGGCCCTGTGTTTCAGCTCCACTGTATGGTGCTTGACTTATTTGCCACTGTGACTTACTTGCTGTCCAAGATAATTATTTGGATTGGATGATTGTTATGCTAAGATAGGCATTATAGTATTGTATGCCACTTGTATTAAATAATACGTTGTGAATGTAAAATCCAACTTAGTGATATTGTCACAGATTGATGATAATGTATCAGAGCATGACTGTAAGGAGAATAGCGTAGGAACTGTCCAGGGGCCATAGGTGGAGTGGACCCTTAACTAGCTTGGATTAAAAAACAAGGTCTACAAGGGGCCTCGATTTGCACTGGGACCAGAAATTTGTAAACCATAATATAAAACTGATTAACTAGCTCGCCAATGCTGATTCTTAGCAGCTTATATAAGGGAGGGATTATTGTTTGGGCTATGAGAACAGATGATGGAATGTCATTCTGAAGGAAAACTCTTACATATCCAAAAGTAGTTTTGGAAAACCTGGATTTTGGTGCAGAGACTAAGAGAGAAATAACATTCTCACTCTCAGCCTTACCTACAACTGTTCAAAGGCTGGTGCAGGTCATAGGGCCATGTTACAGACAGAAACTCACTGGAGTTCCAGGCTTCACCAGGCAATAAAGTAAGCAAGTGTGGTCTGTCACTGATCCTAAAGGGCAATGCTTAATTGATAAAACTGCAAGGTAACTGAACCCTCTTCTGCTAAAGACATTAACAGACCTCCACTGTGCACCACCCAGATAGTCACTAGTCCATGGTCTAGTAGAAAATTAATTGGAATATATCTAGATCTTTTTGTTTTCAGATATAAATAACCTTTTTTATTTATTTATTTATGGTTAACCTTTACTGGACATTTAGAGCAATCACACATGGCGTTGAAGATCAAATAAGATTTATCCATTTATCCAAATAATTTATCAGATTAAATATTAATGTGATTGATGGAAATGCTTCTGACAATTTCATGTGGAGACACTCAGAGGCTCAGCTGATGTTTGTGGGTTTTCTCAAATGTACCAGAGCTCAGAGGAATGCAGAATGAGCTAAGATTAGTGTGCACTAACTCAGCCTGTGAGTGTTTAGCATGACTGCCATTCTGTAGCAGCTACTCTCAGGCATGCCATAGTGCCAGAAGTTCCCTCTAATGGCACTAGTTTAAAATTTATCAGTCAACCATTGCAGTCACAGCTGTGATGCACTCAGTGGCGCTCTGCAAAATTCTCCATGATGGTTCCAAATGATTGCAGGAAATACTAATAATGTCCCAATGAGGTGGTGCACTGGTGCAGGGTTTTATCCCAGACTTGTGTTAATGTCTTTGTGGAGTATTGCACAGAACATTCTCATCATATTCCTACTAGTTTCCTCTGGTTTCCAGAGATGTGATGCTCCACCATAGACTGGAATCCCGTTCACAGGATATATCTGGAGTTAAATAAATGAATGAAAAGAAACCGGCTTGAATTTGACATTCAATGGATTATAGTTCAATTTGTCTTCTTCATAAAATTATTTCCTTCTTTATTTTCTACTCACATGATTGCTACTAGTGTCGGTCTTAAATATCATCTATGACACTTCACTTTTTGATGTTTGACCTTTGAAACAGCAGCAAGACCACTTCTGACCATCAAAAGCAAAATGAATATAGGATATTTATTTGCAAAATGAATATACACTACCGTTCAAAAGTTTGGGGTCACTTTCTAACTCCATGATGGTTCCTGATTTTTATTTCTTTCTACATT
>JAQMYK010000023.1:13177445-13194050 GCA_030014345.1 Clarias buthupogon | reverse complement strand
TACTCCGGTTTCCTCCCACAGTCCAAAGATATGCAGGTTAGGCTAATTGGCATTCCCAAATTGACCGTAGTGTGTGAGTGTGTCTATGTGTGTGTACCCTGCGATGGATTGGCACCCTGTCCAGGGTGTACTCTGCCTCGTGCCCTAAGCCTCCTGAGATAGGCTCCAGGTCCCTGTGATCCTGAATACAGGATAAAGGATATAGAAGATGAGTGAGTGAGTGAGTGAGTGAGTGTTTAATGGCTTTTACAACATCATCTTGGTAAACTTTGATTGGTAACATCATAATATTTTAGCACATTACCTTCTTATCAAGTGTAAAGGCAGTGTAGAGTTTAAGAGTCTTGCTCTACTCTAGGGTCTTGCTTCTACTGTGATGTCTAAAATCTTGGACATGTCACTGTAGAAAAGACAGTTTAGATTACGAGGCATTAAACCTTTAAGTATGTGTACTACCTTAAAAGTACTTCCATTGCTGGAAAAAAAGGATGGATTACAGTGTTTGTAGTGTCCATAAACATCTCTCATCAGGTCATGCTTAATGAGTTCCTTGTATAATGATGTGTATAAACCTTTTTTAGCTCCCTTCTTCTGGATATATAGACTTGTTGCAGACACGTGACTACCATGACATCAGTCACAACAGTGGATGGTGAAATCCCACTAACCAACTTTAAGCTATTTTGTTTTTTAGGTGATAATTACGTTTGAGATGTACACTGGAGTGATTTTTTATTTTTTATTTTTTTGTCAGATTTTTTTTACCGTGCATCACTTTGTCAGACAGGGTCTATTTAAGTAATTTCTTGATTCAACAGGTCAGGCAGTAATCATGCCTGGGTGGGGCAAGAGAAAATTAAGTCAACTTTCCAAAAATTACGTTTTTCCATGATTTTTTTTTTTTTACTCTTATTTGGATTATCATTGCATAACATTAAACATTGTTTGATGATCTGAATAATTTAAGTGTGACAAATATGCAAAAAAAAAACTGATGCTTTGTTCACACAGATAAAAGAGTAAATTAGTAAGTTTTAGGTAATTTTCTGCTGAATTTATTTAAAAGCGAAACAACCATGTGAAAATGGATGAAGAATGTAGCAAGTTTTATTTTTTAGCATAACATGAGTACCTCAGATGGTTTACAATTATGTGACTTCCTGGGTTTGAGGTTGTTTGCTAGAGTTAGCTCACTCAGATCTTTGGCTAGTATACTAGTTCAACAATAAACTACAGCTACCGGTTATCATAGCCACATAACCACAGCCATAACTCTACAAATGTAGTCTGTTTAGCTTACTAACATGTACAGTATATGTATATTTAATGACTGTAACTGTCTAGTTATTGTATGTTCATAAGCACTGTATATCTTTTTCAGGATGCCTTCAACATTGATCTCCTGAGGACCCCTAATGACATGGTTGCAGCCCCAGGAACCTTCAGTCCCCCAGGATCTGCTCTTCCTAAATGGAAGCAGCCACTTCGGAAGGATGCCCCATACAATCTACCCTCGCCTGCATACCCGCGGAAACCTCGAGGAGAGCCCACCGACATTGAGGATTTCATCAGTGATGTACGTGAGAATATAATGTTTAATGCTTAAAGCACCTCAAAACAAAAATATTAAATTAAATAGAGACACTGTATAAGCAACAATATTAATGAACTCGAGACAATTCCTGTAATTCCTGGAGGGGGGGGGGGGGGTTTGGGGGGTGGATTTTGCAAAAGTAAAGTAAAAGAAAAGTAAGGTAAGATTTAGAGAGAAAAAAAAACTGAAGTAGTTTTTCGCTGTTTCACATTGTCTCCACTCTAGACTCATGTTTTCGGGCAGGTTTGGGTTCAGTTTTTAAGGGGTTATTTATTTTTGATCAACATGGTCTTTTCCCAGGGTGTGGACGTTTTCCTTTATGCTACGATGTAAAGTGTAATAGATGGAGTGCAGGCAAAGTTTAACATTTTAGCAAACTACTCAATTTCCTTAGCATGACAACGGAACAGCATACAGCCGCACCTTTCTCGTCTTCCACAGCACGACCTTTGTGCATCTACAGGTAGCATGACTAAGCTTGACCCTAGATACAAGGAAGACATGCATCAAGGATGAACTCCTAGTTGTCTTCAAAATAATATTAATCTTGCACTAAATTAAAATCAGAGTATTACACCATTTTGTTGTATTTTGTTGGAGACTACAAAGCACATCCACAGGTCACTTTAGATATAGTTTTATATACTGATCAGCAACAATATCAACCTCACTGCTGGGTAAACTGAACACTGTTGATTATCAATTATATGCCAGTTAATTGGTGACAGGGTCATGAGCACCCAAAGCTCATCTATGCCTGTTGGGAGCAAAGGCCGAGTTGTCTGGTCTGATCCCACAGAAAAACCAATGTGGCACAAATGACTGAAAAAAGTCAATGCTGGCCTTGAAATAAAGATATGATTACACTCAGTGTCATAGTCTGCCATGTATGGGGCTTAGCAGGCAAAGAGTTCAAGGTTGTTATTTCAGCCTCTAAATTCCCCTAATCTCCATCCATCCATGGAACGCACCGGACAAACAAGTCTGATCCATGGAGGACCCACCCCACTACTTAAAGCATTTAAAAGATCTACTGCTAATGTTCCTTTGCCAGACACCATAGCACATCCCCAGAGGTCTTAATAAATCATGCCCTGAGGGGCCAGAGCTGCCCAGGTGGCACAATGCTGGGCAAAATGTTTTGGGTTTTAATCTGTGTACAGGAGTAAATGTGGAAGTGTATTGATGCAACCCCATTGCTAGATAATGCTCTCTCTAGCTCTCACTTTCTGGGGGAAGCTCGGTACCCACATCCTTTAAATACACCCATTCAGTAGACAGGACTTTAGCTGAACAGAACTTTGATTTTTAAGCTTTGGTTTTGTAAAATTTGCCAGTTTTTATTGGCAAAGACATTCTGGTTTGGGGGAAAAAAGGATTATGGTACTACCTTAAAGAATGCTGCCCTAAAATGTTGTAGGTGCCTTCTGAATTAATATAATTTAATGAGAGAGTGGGAAAGTGCTACGAAAAACTTTTGGTAGTCATTTTCAGATGAATTTGGCATGCAACTAACTGTATTTTTTTTACACGTAGAATGAATGTGAGATTATGATGTCTGCAGTCAGAGAACAAATTCTTCAATGTTTCCTCCCCACAGTGCCTGGATGTCGCAGATCATGACCCCAACGTTCCTCCATTTGACACAGCTCTGATCTTTGACTATGAAGGAGATGGTTCTCTGGCAGGCAGCCTGAGCTCCATCGCATCCACTGGCTCAGACGAGGACCAGGACTACGACTACCTTAACGACTGGGGACCACGCTTCAAGAAACTGGCTAACATGTACGACCCGCGTTAGTTTCTCAATCAGCCATACAGAGTTTAATTTCGAGCTCACATTCATATATTCTTACCAAAACGTTCAGGAGAAACTGTTTCAACATTCCCCATTGTATACATTTGGGGTCGGTGATGTAGGCACTACTGATGTGAATGAAAAATGTGTGTATGGATCATCGATCAAGGAATCTGCAGAAGCTTTTCAAATTGGCCTCCGGTGTGTTCTTTCGAAAGGTCAACGCTGTCATGTGAGAGATGGCTCGAGCTGTTTTTTTTTCGTTTTCTCCTGCAGTGCCGTTATGGATCAGCGAGCCATTTCACCACACTTACATGACAGCTCGGCTTCCTCCGAAACAAAGGCAGACGGCAATCAGTGCATACTAATAAGAGACAGAAGTGACAGGACCCAGGTTTCTTTTAAGGTTCCTACAGACACTAAGTTCATAGTGAGCTTTAGTACTCTGATACAATTCTCAGTTCCATTTCTAGGTATGACGATTCTACAAATGCAGATGGTTTCCTTTTTAAACACACAATTTGGCATATGAAGCACATCTCATGTGGTATCGAGTGTGTTAAAAGAATAGTCTGGCTAAAAATAAAATGACACAATTTCCACTTGTCCACAATTTGGTGGAAATTCCACAATTTTCACAAAATGTAATGAATCAGCAATGACGGTGTGGTTTGCAAAGTTTGCTACTTTAGTGTAGAATTAGAGTGCAACACAATACAGACTTCAAATGCTTATAACCTTCACTTCACTTTCTTGTTATAATTCTCTTTGAAGCATACAAGAAAACACAAAACTTTGCTTAAGATTACAGGAACAGAACTGGAAACATTTACACGTAAAGGCAATTTTGTGCAGCCAGCTCTTTATGGGACGGCACGGTGGCTTAGTGGTTAACACCTTCACCTTGCACCGCCAGGGTCCGGGTTTGATTCCCCCATCAGGGTGCAGTTTGCATGTTCTCCCCGTGTTTGGTGGGTTTCCTCTGGGTACTCCAGTTTCCTCCCACAGTTCAAAGACATGCAGATTAGGCTAACTGGTGTTCCCAAATTGCCCATAGTGTGAATGTGTGTAGGTGGGTATGCCCTGCAGTGGATTGGCACCCTGTCCAGGGTGTACCCTGGAATAGGCTCCAGACCCCCCGTGACCCTGGATACAGGATAAAGTGATATAGACGAAGAGTGAGTGTGTGAGTCCTTTATGGTTTTAGATGGTCTGAAAACCCAGAGCACAACTAACCAACAGATTTGACAATGAAATAGACAATGCATATTCAATTGAACTTCAGCAAAGATATGCAAGAATGTTTTTTGCTTTTTTTTACTGCAGGAATCAATGAAAGCAAAATAATGTACAAATGTACAAAACCAGCCCTGAAACAAAAATCTCTTTTAAAGATGGCACTATGAAAGTTTTCTGATGAATGGATCACTAAGTTGTATCGTTGTAAGGCATTGTTAATGGATTCTGTGATGCTTTTTATATGATTCTATATAGATTTGCAGTTTTTGCCGCTTCCCCCTCCCGACGTCTCAATTCACCATTTACAGGACATTGTTTGTTATTCCCTTCTTAAACATATTACATATTACCTAAAAACATCTATAATTCCTTTTTTTATGATTATTGTTATTTTGTTGGTTTGACAGTGACTCTTGTTTTTGACAAAGAATTGTTTTTGCTTTAATATTTATTTCTCATGATGTATTTTGTAAAATAACTTTCAGTTCAGAATAAAAGAACAAATGCAGTGCTGTTGGACTTACTGAACACAAAAATAACATCTGTAATCATTTGCACTTGAAAAAAAAATATATACAAACTCCTTTACATGTGGTTGTTCACATGTTCAGAATAAATCTCAGTTATTTAAAATACGTCAGCACGGCTCATCACAGAAGCTTAGCCTCATGGCACACCATGTCAGAATAAATAAACAGTCTTTTTACACCAGTTATGATGTATACACTGAGGACAACGCTGGCCCCAGGTCCTCTTCCTCGTCCTTCCTCTCAGCTCTGCGGGGCATGGGAGGCTCCTCATCGGCCACGTCCTGCTTATCCTTCTCGGCTTCGATCCAGCTCTGAGGAGCGATCATCTTTTTGGGCCCATGTGGAGGGGGCCCGAGCAGAGCCTCTATATCATCGTAGTTCACCACTTCTCGCTCAAGAAGGGCATTGGCCAACTGGGGAAAAGAAAAATAAATAAATAAATCACTACTGACTGCAGCTGAACTTCTAGAGATTGTCATGCTTTGTTTAAGGTGGAACAAGGCACAGGAGCAAAAAACACACCCAAATCACAAGCTATGGGAAATCTGGAATGCATATGTCCAGATTGTTGGGAACACCTGGGCACCTGAAGCAAACTCACCAGTACAAGTTTATCCCTGTTGTCTAGGAGCAGTTTCTCAGTGTGTCTGTACGCCCGTGCGATTATCATCTTGGCTTCCTGTATAACAAATCAATCACTCATTAACCAATTCATCACTGATCATTTTCTTCATTTACAGACCCCTAAACTAAATCATAGACTGGTGGTGTTGGTGTCTTTGTGTTCACTCACATGGTCCATCTGCTGCTGGAGGCCTTGGCTGAAGGGCCTGCGCCCGATACCTCCCTGTTCCTCGGTTTCAGGGAAGGACACCTGGCCCACACTGGGCACCATGCCATATTGCTTCACCATGGCGTAGGCAACACGCGTCACCTTCCGCAGATCATCCTGAGCACCTGGGCACAAGGAGGTTCATTTGTTAATTAGATTATGATCAGCCTGATGCAGTGTTTCCTAATTATAGTGTATGTGCTTTATTAGTTCAGAGCTCCAAAATCTCTGACTCACTGGTACCGTGGTCAAGCCGTGGTCAAGCCTCTTTCCTGGGACTGACAGGCAACATTTGGACCAAGACTCTCAGAAACCCTTTTCATTAAGAAGCCGTTTTTTTTGTATGTAAACACAGATCATGTGAACGAACTATACCTGTGGTGACTTTGTTGAATGTAATGGCTTCAGAGGCTCTTCCACCAAGAGCCATGCACATTCTCTCAAACAGCTGCTCTTTGGTAAACAGGTACTGGTCCTTTGGCAGGATCTGTGCGAAGCCTAGAGCAGCATTCGTCCTGGGAGCAATCGACACCTACCGGGGAAAGAATAAATACCTCCATTATACTGTATACCATGCCACGCAAGCCAAATACAGTCATGTACTGCGTTATCAACATGTAGACAGTATTTACTGTACCTTCATGACTGCTTCGGTGTGTTCCAGCAGCCAGCCAACGAGAGCGTGGCCTGACTCGTGGAAAGCCACCACCCTCTGCTCCTCTTTGGACAAGATCTTGCTCTTCTTCACACTGCCTACCCATCAGACAAATCGCAACCCAAATCAACACTAGACAGCAAAACTGCATGAACAAGCAGAACAGTAAATCAGAGGAGGATGTTTTACCTGCAATAACTCTCTCTACAGCATATTCAAAATTAAAGGTATCAATGGACTTGTAGCCTTCACGGGCCGCATGGAGAGCAGCTTCATTGCAAATGTTTGCAATATCGGCACCTGGGGGAAAAATTATGATAATGGTCCAGGAAATCATGTTAAATAATCCTTTAATCATCTCTTGCATCTTCACCAGATTTTTGTCCTGAATATTTAGAAGTACATCAGGAAACCCACCACTGAAGCCAGGTGTGAGCTCAGCCAGACGCAAGGAGTAGAAATCTGCAGGATGGGAAAGCTTCAAGATCTTCAAATGCTGCTCAAAGATCTCCTTTCTCTCCTAGAATTATCAGAACCATCAGAGATTGTCACCATATGACCAACCAATTCACCTGATCCTATTTTTTTCTTCTTCATACAGTACCTGGAGAGTGGGGAGGTCAATAAATATGTGTCTATCCAGCCGGCCTGGTCTCATTAGTGCATTGTCCAAAATGTCTGCTCGGTTGGTGGACGCCAAGACAATGACATGATCAGTGGTTCCCATTCCTGTAAGAAAAACAGAAAGGGTTCAAAAGAATGGTTTTGAATTAGGAAAAACACAAATTAGTAAATACTAATTTGCTTTCTGACTTTTGTAACATTCCAACAACTCGAGAACTCCTAGAATGTACTTTTACATTTGCCCTTGGGGAATTCAAAACTGCAGGTGAAGGTTCAGCTTGAGAAATTGACAATGACATCAATAAGTCCTACAGGTGTCAACTTAAATATGAGCTCATAAAAATAAAAAAATTAAAAAATAAAAAAAAAACAGCTACAAAAAATATATAATTTGGATCAAAAGCAAAATTCAAATCGAATAACCATCTATAAGCGAGCTCTCCTTTCTATCATTGATTCTATTATTTCCTTTATACCATCCATTTCCACCAGCAGCTGGTTAAGGGTCTGTTCCTCCTCGGTGTTGCTGAAGCCAGACATGTTAGTGGACCGTTTTTTACCCACAGCATCGATCTCGTCAATGTAGACAATGCAGGGGGCCCGTGTTCTCGCTTCTTTAAACAAACTCCTCACCCTCGCAGCACCCAGGCCTGAAACATATTCAATCTATCAGACTAGAAACATTTCCATAACATAAAATGTTAAGTCCTAGAAAAGTTTTAAATATGCAATTGCAACTAGAGGGCAAACAATACATAGAGCACTAAGACATGTTTAATGAATACGCTAAATACTCCAGCACAAACACTTCAAAAGCTCATCATGAGAAAATTGATGGTGTAGGAAAGTATTTGGGAAACACACCAATTATTCTTTATATGAGAGGGTATCAAAACGTTTAGAGATTAGCTCTGCACAACTCCCGATGTACACAGCACAATGTCTTTTGGCACACTGACTTATGAAGGTTGGTGCTCCCTGTGACTGTGTGGTCAGCCTTGTGCTGCCATCTGTTGGCAGCAACTTTTTGATACTTCGAAACTTTTTGATACCACCTCATACTTTTGCCACAAAAAGGGGAATTTTCTAGCTCTATATTTACCAAAGATTTAAATAAATAAATAAGGAGATCATCTTAGATGTCTCTTTGTCTGTCTGGAAAACAAGGAATCTTTATATTCCATATGATTTTATTTGTCGTATATATCTTAAATTAAAGCTGACTTCTGAGACTTGAGTCTGGGTGAAAAAACGGCAAACCCCAAACTTAAGCCTTACCTCCAATCACCTCCACAAACTCGGAGCCAGCCATGGCGAGGAAGGGCACCTGGGCTTCAGTAGCTACAGCCTTCGCCAGCAGTGTTTTGCCACAGCCTGGTGGCCCAAGCAGGAGCGCGCCCTTTGGTACCTTCGCTCCCAGATTTAAGTATCTGTCTGGACTCTGAAAAAACACAGTCACTTCCCATTCTATGTTATTTCGAGATTGATGTTAGTCTTTTTAGGTCCAATATTAGAGTTTATACCTTTAGATAGTCCACGAACTCCTTCACCTCCATCTTGGCCTCATGCATCCCGGCTACGTCTTTGAAGCTCACACCTTTCCCAGATTTTCCGTCAACGATGGTGAACTTGGCCATTTTTAACTGATTCTAAGTACATACAATTCATCCAATCAGAAAAGAATCTTACGCCATATAGAGTCAAGAAGCTAAATGTTTTTCTTGTCTGATGCTGGCTTCTTTAATTTTGGAGCCTTAAGTCTTATGCAAAGGTAGCTACCAGTATAAAACTGCACAAATATTATGTTTTCCACTGGTTTTCTAAAAAAAAAATTCTATAATATGTTTAATCTAACAACAAATTTTGCCATGAAGCAGCTTTGCAAATGTAGACTTAGATCACTCAATCGCTTTACCTTATATTATTAGATAATACCCAATAGTAATCTTGTAACAGTAGCAGCGCCAGATTTAGGGAGAAGTGTGGCCCAAAGTTTAAAAGTTAAATATAGATTAATAAATTCATTCATCATAATGAATTCATTATGATATACGGTTAAAATTTGATTTCCATATTACATTTTGCAAAACAGATGCCAATATTAGAATTATAGAACTGAAACTTTCCTTTGGCTATTCCAGTCAAAGGGGCGCAGCACAGCGGAACATCCGATCAGCATACAGATTCGGCACAGATTGTTAACGCCAGATGCCCTTCCTGACGCAACCCTCCAATTTATTGTTAATTGTATACTATTGACATTTGGACAATCTGTTACTTTAAAATAAATGACTTAAGAATCATGACTTACAAAAGCACTGAATCCACCCTCTCTTACACCCATCCCTGCCAGACGGAAGATGTACCACAGGATTCCCACACCCACTGCAGCCATGCCGAGAGCGTAGAGGGCACTGCAAATACACCAAAGTACAATGCAGCAGCAGACAATGAAGAACACTGGAGAACAGGGTTACACAAAATTAAATAATAAAAATAATAATAAAATAAAATAATAATAATTATAAGTTGCCCTGCGATGGATTGGCACCCTGTCCAGGGTGTACCCCGCCTAGTGCCCGAAGTCTCCTGGGATAGGCTCTAGGCCCCCCGCGACCCTGAACACAGGATTAAGCGGTATAGAAAATGAATGAATGAATAATTATAAGTAATTCTGAATCCAGGATAAGCCTCCTTTGAACCAGTACCAGCACCATGACAGCCCAGCTACACTAGATTGCCAAAGATTTGTCGACACCTAACCTTCACACGCCAATTTGTGCCTGCTTTTGATGTTAACCAGAAATAAGAAGGGTTTCGACTACATTTGTTTTAGCATGGATGTAGGAATTTGATCAAAGAAGTTTATTGAAGGTGACATGGTCTAACACTGTGGCCTTGCACCTCGGTTCGATTCCTGTATTGGGTCTGTGTGGGTGGAGTTTACTTGTTCTCCTCCAGGTGCTCCAGTCCAATAACATGCAGATTAGGTTAATAGGTGCTTTCAAATTGCCCCTGTGAACGAGTGTGTGCATGTGTGCCCTGTGATGGATTGGCACCCTGACCAGGATGTACCCTTTTTTTTTCTGCAATAGACTCCAAGGCTTCCTGCGACCCTGTATGTAGTCTAGTGAGGTTGATTTCAGGGCTCTGTGCAGAATACTTCAGTTTTTCAGCTCTAACCTTCACAAACCCCCTCACTTTACACACAAACCCCCTCACTTTACATTCAGACACAGTCATGTTGGAACAGGTTTGGACCCCTTAGTTCCAGTGAAATCTTAATGTTACATCATTCAAAAACATGCTATACTGCAGTATTATTGCGGGTTAGCAAGGTGGTTGTGCGCTGAACTACTCACTTCCCGAAGAAGCCTGTGCGTTTATATGAAACTGGTATTCTGTCCTTGGGGTCTATGTTGAGTTGCTCCTCTGCAGCACGCAACTTCTCCTCAAACCTGTTGATGTTGGCCACCTGCATGCGGTACGTCAGGGCGAGTCTCTGGAAAACACAATCAAAAATGCTGAATGACAAAGGATGATATAGAGCTGGTTTTCATGGATCAGTGTAATAAGAATAAAACCCACCATGCCATGATTTTATAAGGTGGTGTGATGCTGCTTAAACCGAAGCAGAGTTACTGTAATCACAGTTAAATTAATTGTTTTCTTATAATATGTCCAAAAGTGTTTTGTTTTTACTATACCATACTCATTTGCCAAAGATTAAAATGTTCACATTAACGATGCTCCTGCTTATTAACCGTTTCTGGTTATAAAGTGCTGTGAAAAAGTATAATGCATAATGTAATATATTATTTTTTGCATATTTGTCACACTTAAATGGTTGAGATCATCAAACAGATTTTATTTAAATCAGGAAGGGGCAAATACTTTTTCACAGCACTGTATTATAATATTGTGGTTAATTTATCATTCAGCTTACACCGGGAAAACAGAAAACAAAAATTCAACAAGTTCTGATCACTCAGACTGGAGAATGTCATAGCACTGCGTTATAAAATATAATATCTTTAGTGTGAGGATCAAGCTTTGACTGAAGGTTCAACAATCAGGAGAATACGCACAGGCCTCCCGAAAATCACAGCCCCAGGGTGGAGGTCGATCTCCACAATCTCGCTCTCGGGCACCACCTGCACCCGTGCCACCTCGCCTTTCGCCAACATCTCGTTCACAAAATCGTTCCAGGAGATGTTCCCTCCACTGGTGGTGAACATGTTCAGCAGGCTCATGCAAGCAGCGATGATGAAGAGAATGCGCAGGCGCTCCTTGTACATCTGATTCTCCTGCTCACGCCTCTTCTTTTCTTCTGAAAGAAATATAAATACCACATCATTAGGAATTATGCACTATGCACATTATCATTACAGGACTTTTACTGAAATCATCTTCCATAACAGCATGCAAAAACAATGTATCCACGATACCTTCGTCTTCTTTGGGTGATTTCTTGTTCGATCCATCTTTCTTCTGTCGTCTATCAGAGGATGTGCTGAAATAACTGAGACCACCTGCATGCACGAAGACAAGGAGCAGGTAGTACCACTACTAAAACTTTAAGAACTGTTAAATTATACGGTAGTGCTAAATTAGTTTTTTATATTTCTTATACAGCGATACAGAATCCAATACAAGCATTACACAATAGAAAACAGATAATCATCATGTGCATATGCACAGCTGTACTCGAGCTGGACACGAAGAAATCCTCTGCTATTCTCTAAATTGCTCTGCTATTCTCTATTGCATGACTGAACACCAAGCCAACCATAAATTAAATTTTAGTTGCGCAGTTGAAATCATACGTGCAGGTGATTTCACAACTGGTATTTCAGGCCTTTCAGTACGAGTGTCGTAATACTACGGCAACATACATATAAAAGAAAGGTCACTTTGTGAAAACATCATGATGACTCAGCATGAGCAGATGTGAGCTACAGTCTCATCGCTAATATGGGGCAGGGGTAGCTCTGTCATTAAGGCATTGGACTACTGACCGGAAGGTCACAGGTTTAAACCCTACCACCACTCAAGGTAACTGCTCAGGAGTATAATAAGTTAAGGATCAGGGGCATCTGCCAGTTGGCGTAATGCAGATGTAAATGTAATTTACATTGAATTTTATACTCTTTTGAAAGATGGGGTTAAATTGTAGGTCCCCAATAATAGAAACTGACTTGGGATAGTGTGGTGTATCTTGACTGTTACTGGTTTGTGTTTAAATAAATTGTTATTCCATGAGCACTTCAGCCACACACTACTGAAAGCAATACGACATGAAAGTACAATACTACTTCTACTGAGACTACTACTATTAATGTTGTTAGTCTTTCGGACCATCTGACTCGCACAACAACTTGGCACAGGTTTTATGCCGGATGCCCTTCCTGACGGAACCCACCCATTTTATCCGAGCTTGGGACAGTGGCTGGTGTTTGGGCTCTGGGTGGGAATTGAACCCGGATTTGAACTTCTGCATGCCAGGTTTCTTACCTAGCATTGAACCCTCAATTCCCTAGTACTAACTAAAATAAAAAACATTAATAATTATACCATTTCCTGCTGTGTACACCAACCGTCACCTGGAACGGTACAACGTAAGTAATCTGGCGCAAAAAATGCCACAAAAAATGTGCAAAAAACAAGTTTAGATGAGATTCATATGAAGCATCTGCAGTCCCACTGAGCTATAATCACGTATTATTATATATGACTATTGTGATATATTGATCTCATATTGGTCTATATATCAGGGTCTTGCTGGATGTCACAATCAGAAGAGAATATGCCTTCAAAGAACTGAATTTAGTCAGTACTAAATGGAGAATAAAGTAATTGGACATGTACATCTCCTCAAATCTCATGTGGTTCTTTGTCTAGGGGCTGATTTAGAGCGATTACTAGTGGAGACTAAACAGCACTTTACATATAATATACAGATGAGACCTAACAGAAATGTGTAGTTATAGAACTGGAAAAAGCTCCTTAGTTTTCGTTTCCTGATGTTAGAGAGTCACGAACTGGACAAAAAGCTTTTCACACTGAGGTTTCTTAGTAACATGACAAGAAGTGGTTTGTTTTCCGATGCTGCTTCTTCAGCACTCCACATTTTAGTGCCTCACCTGATCATGAACAAACACTCTACAGTATTAGGTATAATAAGGTTTTACCGCAGCTGAACACTGACAACTAATCATTGCAAAAAGTGCACATGTTCAACGTGACAGTTTCGTTACGTATAACTTACCGAGACGCTTCCACAGTCCCACCGGATCCGTAAACAAACTGTTTCTGCAGATCACTTTGCTCAGCCCTAGAAAGGTTGGACTCAGGGGTCTGTTCAGCATTTGCTGCAAATCAAAAAAGCACAAAAAAATAAAAAGTTGTCATCCAAAACTTTCTAACACATTGGAGGGAGATCATTAAACCACAGCCCCAGCTTAATGAAGTGTGATCGCTGTGTTGTGCAAACCAGAAGGCGCAAGAACGTAGGCACCAGAGAGGAGAATCGGAGAGTGAATTGATTTCTTTTTTTGGGATAAATTGTGCTGATGTATTGGAGGCGCTGTGCCTTATGGTGCCATGACGTGACAAAAACTAAACAATGTCTTTCTCTGGAGTTACTTCATCATCCACATTACTTCATGATCTCATTCTCTTCGTTGTTAAACGGCGGTTGGACTCCAGTAGATCACATTTCCGGCAACGCGGTTCCAGGGTTGCGGGGGGCCTATCCTGGGTGACTGAGGGTACACTCTGGACGCAAGACACACACACACAATAACATGCTCATTCTCTCTCTCTCACACACACACACACACACACACACACACACACACACACACTACGAGTAATTTGGGAACGCCAGTTACCCTAATCTGCATGTCTTCAAACTGTGGGAGGAAACCGGAGTACCTGGAGGAAACCCACCAAGCACGGGGAGAACATGCAAACTCCGTACACACAGACCCCGAGGATGAGAATCGAACCCGGACCCTGAAGGTGCAAGGCGACAGTGCTACACACTTTTGTACTGTATTGAATATAAATGTCTCACTATTGTTTTCCCCTCTGACTTTGACAGTTTGATATTGACCTTAACTTTTCTATTTGCTTCTTTTGCTAATTCAGATCTCGTTCTTATTACTTGGACATGTTTACATGTTTATTAACATGGCGTTCCATAATTACTTAAATTATAAGATTGGAATTGTCTTTTTTTATATATATATAATAAACCCTGCTTTCCTGAATTTTATGAAATGACTTTAGCAACCCTGTCAGATTGTTGTGTTAAGGTTAATGTACTGAACTGACCTGGATGAGTTGTGGCCTCCATGCAGCACAGTTCCCTCTCTGACCCACAGAAACGCCGCGGCACGACAGACTCCACAGAGCGCCGTGTTTACTGTAGCGGCTTCCATGTTGGAGCAGCAGCCGCGCCGCCATGTTCTCGGCTGCAGCGTTACTTCCGGTGACTCCGAAGCCTGCGACCAGCAGAAGGGGCGGTTCCAAACAAACCTTTTTTTTTTTTTAACTCTTTTTTTAAATTGCTAAAAACAATAACATACACTCCTACTGACCCTAAAGGGACATGCGTGAAAAAAAATTATACAGTTGCAAGAAGAAAAAAATTGGCCATGGGTGGGGGAAAAAAACATTGGTGGAAAAAACATTAAAGGGAAAAATTAAGCTAGAAAAAAATCTATTTATTTAAAGGGGAAAAAACGACCTTTTGTTTGCCAACATTTCACAAGACACTATCTCGCAACATTTGACCCTTCTGCAATACCGATCTAGTCCAGTGAGTGGCAGTAATGCACCTAAAAGCTGGCTGACAGCAACTTAAAAAACAAACAAACAAACAAAGAAAGAGGAAGCAAACAGGCAAGATACTAGTCGGATTATGGGTGCATACAAGAATTTTATTTTTTTTATTACAACAAAGAGGGGTGTACTATTATTACATATAAATTTAAGCATAAAAACATTGTTATTAATATTAATCTCAATATGTAATTAAGATTACATTGTTAAAACAAAAACGCCTTTGAAAGAAAGACAAAAATCAGGACAAAAATCATGAATATGGTTCCAAATAAACACCCGCTTTGATGTGTAATACTTTTTTTAAACAAGGATTTCCCTGAGAGGGGCGTCACCGATGACATCACAAGTGACCGTCCAATCAGCATACTGTGCAGCCGTTTAACCGTTTTAACGGCTAGATTTGATTTTGAAGTAACTCCAGTTATTACATTTATTAAAAATAAATAAAATGCGTTAAGCTCTACTTTGTGAATTCACAAAGTTTGAAAGTAAGTTATTGCTATTGCAGAAGTTCTAGGCGTGAAAAATGAAATACATTATAGGAGATTTTTATGACCCAAATTCCACCTTTTCTGAAGAATGACCCAGTTCAATTTTGTCACAGTGAAAGTTAGAGGTATCTGTATTTCAGTTCTGTCTAAACTGAATTATGGATATCTGCAATGACGGCACGAAAAACAATATTCAACTCGTAACGCGTGCTAAACGACAACTGCAGAAACAGTAGAACCTCGGGTATGACTTTGTATTAGTATGGAACCTTGTTTGCATCAGTGGAAAGCCAAGCAAAGTGAATTTTACGATTTGACTAACTTTGCCTTCCTAACAGCAGCAACCTGCCAGTAACTCAACAGTTACTGATCTCAGAGCCTTAACACTCCGAGCCATAACACACTGAGCCACCACCGCCTTGTCTCATCATTTAAGCTTTGCAAAAGTAATTTTTACTCATCAGTATTGTTGTGCATGAAGTTGCTCATGCAATGTTTCCCACTGGGTATTCACCCAAATCAACAAACAAATCATTTGAATAGTGTTAGCCAAAAAAAAAATTGTGATTGCTCTTGTAAATAAAATAATTAGAAATTAAGGCATGAATTTATTGAACTTGGTGGTGAAATAGTTGTCTTGTTGAAGTCAGTCAATTCTCAGCACATGTATTACACAGGCTGAAACAGGGGTCGTGACACAGTAGCCCCCTTCCTCCGCCTCTTCTCTTTCTGGTCTCAATCATTACAACTACAATTCTTTTCAAAGGTAAAGTTGCAGGATAATTTGTTTTATTTTTACTTTATATTTTGTATTACTCTTTTTTATATTAATATTTTTAGCTTGTGGTACGAATCATAAGAATTTCCATTATTTCTTATGGGGAAATTGACAGAGGTGGAAAGAGTAATAAAAATTTGTACTTAAGTAAAAGTACTGTTACTTCAGTGAACTTTTACTGAAGTACAAGTAAAGTTACCCTTATAAAAATCT
>JAQMYK010000023.1:13135377-13148146 GCA_030014345.1 Clarias buthupogon | reverse complement strand
CCGCTCTGTGTTCCCGACGCTTTGTGCGCACACACTCACCGGTATTGGGGTATATGAAAAATGAATATAATAAAAAACAAAAACACCGGTATTCGGTATGAAAAGGTATACCGCCCAGCCCTAGGATAACTCCGAGTACGTAATTTTGGAGGTAACATGTAATGATGACACATTAAGGTTGGAGTGCCTTATTTCTTTTTATTTTTGGTCTCCTAGGTTAGTTTGACTATCAAAGAAATAGTAATTTTTCTTGTCTAAACTGTATGTGACTAGTAATGTAATTTATTGAAATGTTTATCCTCGTCTGGACAGCTGGCTTAACGGATGGAAAACTTGTAAAGATAAACATTTATAGCAAAATAAAGAATTTTATTTAATAAATTTTAGTAAAGCAGATTGTGCACCTCCCAAAACTAGAATGTGTTAAGTATTTTCTTTTGTCATTTTATTCAAAAGATTTAATACATTATAAAACATTTCAAGCCTTTTTTGTTTTTCTCTTGATGATTATAGCTCATGAAAATCAAAATACATGTATAAATGTGTGTATTGTGTGTGTGTGTGTGTGTGTGTGTGTGTATTAACATGCATCGTAGAATATTAGAATGTTTGCTAAGATCAATTAAAAAAGCATTTACACTACAGAAATCCTGAAAAAGTGTTTATTGTGTCACCCAATGCTTTGTCTGGACTCATTTAGAATGAATTACTGCATTATTGTGGTATTTGCATGGAGGCGATCAGCCTGTAGCGCTGCTGTGGCGTTACTATAGACCAGGTTGCTTTGATAGCGGCCTCTTCAGCTCACCTATAATGTTGAGTCGTGTGTTTTACTCTCCAATCAAACACAGTAGCATGATGGTCAGCAAACTAGTTAGTGGTAGTTTTGTCACTTTGTGCAGGTGCCAAGTCCGGCTGGAAAAAGAAATTGGCATCTCCGTAAAGCTTGGCAGCAGACACAGTCATGTATTGCTCTAAAACCTCATGGAAGCATGTGTTAAAATTTCTATCTAAATAAAATTTCTGAAAAGTGGACTTGAGCAAGAACTTGAGTAAGACACTTATGATGATGTCTCTGGATCAGTAGTGGTTTGGAACAAGGAATGCAACCAAACAGTTGTAGGCTATTTTCCTGAAGATGTCTGTGCAAGGTGTCTCTTGATGCACTGAATCCAGCCTCACTTCACTCCTTGTGAGGTTCTTGAATTGGCTTTGCTTGACAAATCTTCTCAAGGCTGCCGTCGTCCCTGTTGCTTGTGCATTTTCCTACCACACTTCACCCCTCCAGTCAGCATTCCATAAATATGCTTCAGTACAGCTCTCTGCGAACAGGCAGTCCTTTCAGCGATAACGACCTGTGGCTTACGCCTCCTTATGGATGTCGATGAGCGTCTTCTGGACAACCCTTCAAGTCAGCAGTCTTCCACATGATTGTGAGAGACACAGTATGAATAATCATTTAATCAAACCTTTGAGATACTTGATTTTTACTTTTTCATAAGCTGAAATCAAAACCAAAAAAGTTTCACCAGTGCTAGCTCAAAGCTTACTCAGTAGTAGTATGAATTGAACGGATCACAGTGACCATTGAATCGAAACAAACCATAGCCACGTGGAGACTCTTTCCTGTGTTACTTTGGAACAAGTGAAGCAGATGAGGGGCGGTGACTCGGCTCGGAGAAGCCATCGTGATCAATAATGTAGATGTTTTTAAACAGGGACTGTCCCTATTTCTATTTCTCTCTGTCTCTCTCTCTCTCTCTCTCTCTCTCTCTCTCTCTCTCTCTCTCTCTCTCTCTCATATGTACACACACATTTGTGTTCCTTCTTGTTTCTCTCAGAAGACAGTGTCGGGTTCCTCTTGGCCTATCAAGGACAGATAGGATGGCTCTATTTATTTGGCCTCAGTGAGATATTACAATAAGCAAGCTGCTGCTGTTGATACCTGATCCGCTGAAATATAGCAGACTCCACTCTGGTTTCTCTCATATTGAATTGCTGCCATTCAGATCAGGGCCTCATTACACACGCTTTCAGATGCAGATGGTCGACACTGGAGAAGGCGGACCAGAACAAAACAGCACGTACACACACACACACACACACACACACACACACACACACACACACCTATACACACATGCACACGCACACATGCACACACACTCGGAGTCAGCCCCCAGAGTGCAACCACCATTTTTTTTTTTTTTTTTTTTTTTTTTTTTTTTTTTTGGTCTCTTGTTAATACGTTGACATTTTTTGGGTTCTTGTGTATCCACAACCTTTTTTTTTTCTTTTTTTTCTACATTATTGGAGAATCAGAGCATGAGGTGGACATGAGGTTTGTGGGTCTGTGTCAGATGACTAGTGCGATATGAGGAGCAGGACGAAGAGGGAAAAATGCCTTCTGGAGTTTAGCCTGATTTTCTTTTTAGATAAATAGAGCTGGGTGTGTTGTGGAAATGGTGGCACTTCCTGTAATCTGATGCCCAGCAGTGGAGAGGAAGGGGGCCTTAAGAGGGGGGGCACAAGTGAGGCGGGGTGGTAGGATAAAGGATAAAGGAAGGCTGTGTCCTGAGGGGTAGCAATAGAGTACCCGTCACTCCCTAATCCCACAATGCATTGTGGACAGCTTTGATCTGTGTGTGTTTTGAAAAAGGCTAGCCTATACACACTTATACTGAGAGTCTGAAATGAAACACACAATGTGTTTGAGTATTGGTGTACAGTAGTGCGCACGTTAGTAAACTATTGCACCCAGATCACAGGATAAATAATAGATCATAAGAAATAAATAGATCACAGGATAACTTGCAGATTCAACGAGATCATTTTGCGTTTTTGTTAAACGGCCTTGCGGTTGGTCGTCGGCATCGAGAAGGTTTGCGTTTTGAGATTGATGCAAGTGCAGCTATGATGTCTGTCTCAGTACGCTATGAAAGTTTATATGTCTGTTATAAAGTCAGAGAATCTGAATACATAAAACGAATGTGATTATGATTCTAGCTATATTTTTTTTACAGTTCTGGATGTCTCTCAAAAGCAAAAATCCTTTATACATGAACCTTATCTTTTTATTCATTAAAGCAGTAATAATGTTCAGCCGGCCCGTGTCCATGTGTTCAGTGGAATAAATATTCCAAATAAAGGTTAACAACCGTCAGATCAGACCCGTGCACTTCCACAAGTGTGGCTTAGCGCGGTCATATTTTATGGTGAAGACCATATCTTTCCTTTTTTATTTTTTATTTTTTAATTGTTCTTGGAAAGTAGTGTGATTTTAATAATGTCGTGTAAAAAGTTCTGTTTTTAACCTGAACCCAGCAACTGTGTAGATTGATGCCGGATCCTGAATCTACAATTTTATGTTTGTCTTTACCACGCGGTTGTGTTTCTCACAAAGATACCTTGGCGGCATTTTTAGCATTCAGAAATGCCTGTATGCTCTTATCTTTTCTTTATCCGTTCGCTTGTGCACATTTTTAATTCTGCGCAAAACCTTACGCCTTACGTTAAGCTTGTTGAGATGTCGAGGCACAAATCTTTAGTGGGTGGAGCTCATTTCCTAATGCACTGTGGAAAAGTACTGAAGTGTACTGATTTCACATGATTGTTGGTCTGTGGTTGGTGTGTGTGTTTATTGGCTGCATTGTTTGATGCCTCAGTGCTAGTTGAGGTCAGTCACTTTTTTCTCTCTCTTTTTTTTTTCCAATGCTGCTTCAGACTTCAGAATCACAACCGCCATCAACTTTGGTTTAGAAGTGGTTGATTTATTTATTTTTTCCCCTTTTCTGATTATTAATCTTCTTACATTCCATTGAAAAAATTGCCAGAGTTTGTTGTCAAGGCTCTTTGGAATATTAAGTGGTTGAAACATTGTCAAGCCATCCATCATTCATCCGCCACATGGATGTATTTACTCGGGTAACAAGTAATTCCCATAAAAAAAAAACTTCTTGCATTTACAGTTTATTAAAAGAAAGTTGTTGCTACTCGAGACATTTCAGACTAAACTTTGGGCAGAGATGAATCTCGCTTCAAACCGAATTAAAAGTTCTCACGTGCTGGTTCTCTCGTACATTCTCGCTCCTTGCTGTTTTTCCTAACTAGGCGCTTATTTACAAGATACCAGGTAATGATTGTAGTGTGAGTCACAGCATGAAACTTTATTGCATTCTGTGTTAGAAAAATTAATAATCTGTAAACAGTGGTTTTATCATTTCCTATGGAAGTTCATAAGACCAAAATGTTATTGAGAAGCCACACAACGTAATTGTCCTGTCGCCCAATGCCTTAACCACAGAGCCACCCCTGCCCCATGGAGGAAAAACCTCCAGTTGTCACATGTATAGAACAGTGGAATAATTTTCAGGATAATTTTCCAGGATCAGCTGGGATACAGCTCCCTGAAGCAGACAGGTTTAAGGGCTTTGATCAAGAGCTCAACAGTGGAATCTTGTCAATGCTGGGGCTAAAACCCCTGACCTTCCAATAAGTAATCCACAGCACTTAACCTTTTGAGCCACCACTGCCTCTGTTACCTCTTTAGGAATCGTGATGATATCGTATCGCCTCGTCCCTGGTGATTCCCATCCCTAGTTTACACTCCATATGCACTAATGTTTAGCAAAACACCACAATAATCCCAATAAACGTCTCTTTAGTGCGAAAACTAAACTAAAAACCTGCATAATATAGTCTTCATCTGAAACTGGGCTGTGAAATCACTGAGTCTGACTCTGTGTCATGTTCGTACTGCGTGCCCTTTTAATGAGTACAAACCACACCGAATATACAGTTTTAATTAAAAGGAGCAGATGACCGTAGTGGTCTGAATGACTGACTCTCCTGCCCGTCTTTAACTTAAGTAGCTACGCAGACTTGCAAGATGCAAGCGAATTCTCTCGGGCGTTCGGTCAAACTCTTAGCCGTGTCTTTAAAAGGGAAAAAAAAAGAAAAGAAAGAGCTTTCGATTCAGATCCTGTGCTCGGCCCGAGTCCCGCGCCGCAGCTCTGATGTTGAAAAAGCTCTTGATCTAATTTATGAGGCGAGGCTCGGAAAAAACGGCCCTGCACCTTTTCCATCTTCTCCGACTCAGACACAGGACGGCCTTATGTGGTCTCGAACAAGATGGAGGCTGGGGTTAGAGCCATTACTGACACAACTGGCAGAGAAACTGAAAGAGAAAATTCACAGCGAGGCTGGGGAAAGGCTCGAGACATCTTTCTCCAGGAGCCGTTCCTATTAAACGGAGAGACCGGCGTTTGGGTGTAGTGCGCAACGAGCAGGCTTGCAGATCTTATTTCAGATAAATGTATTTTCGCGCGGGTGAAAATCTGCGTGCGTGCCAGATTCATGCTGTTATTTCTTTTTCTCGACTGTCACTCCGTATGAAGGGACTCTGTAATTTCGGAATTTATTTATTATTTTTTTTTCCTGAATCATTTTATGCCTCAGCAGTTTTCTTGTGTGTTGGCTTTTTAATCTCTCATGCTGAGTCAAACCTAATTAGACAGATCCGAATTTATTCCTCCCAACAAACCGTGCTGTTTCTACATCTTGAGCAAGCGCAGTAAAGCCAAGCCTTCAGTTCAGTTCTGAGGTTGTGCAATCCAAACTTTCATTGAGTCGCACGGAAAGTCTCGTGTCAGAGGTTTTACTTCTCAGACGTCTCTAAGCCCAGAATTTCAACATGTGCATTCAAGTTCAACTCCGGTGACCTTTGTTACCAAAACATATTCGAGTGTCAGTGAACTTTGCAAGGGCGCAAATGTTGAAGTGTGGAAGTTTTGGAAAGACTGATAGGGGATAAAGACATTTAGGTCAACACGATTCGAGAAGGCGCTCTCGTTGATTCGAGCCAGACCACAAAATGAGTGCGGCAGTGGAAACATCTACGACTTAGCTGTAGCATGCTTGTGCTAAAGTAGCGTTCTCCTGGTGCAGGAGGCGACTGATGTCATGAAAGCTGTGTATGTGCTTCAGATAGTAGCAGTACTTACTCTAGCAAAAAAGTAAACAGAGCTATGTGTTTGGTGAGACAAGAAGAGTTGTGTTTCGTACTGTTGCACGGTTTTCACCTGAGCACAAGTCTTGTCTGTCGTACACATCCTCGATAAACATCACCCTGCTTGGATTTTTCTTTGTACTGATCAGTTCTTTATTTACTTCCATAGGATTGGTTCAAAACCACAACATGCATTATTTAACATGCTCAGGCCACATTTGTATTTTAGATGGCTTCGATTAACATGCACACGTGTTTGCTTCTTTAGCTCGGTTAGATTGAGCAGCACCAGTGTGAGGAACGTCTCGGTGGTAAATTGTGAAATTACTGGATGGTATTGTTAGTGTAGTACTTCTCCTTCTTTGTATCATGCACCAGGGTGACAAACCACTTCTGTTATATTCTCACAACAGCAGAATACACCGAACTGTATGACACACCTTTTTAGTTTTCGTCCCTCATTTGGTTTGTTTGTCCATCTCATTTAGTAGGGAAAGCAGATTATTTTCTGAAAACAGACCTTACCCTAACACACACATATAGTCTCACATAATCTGTGATGGTTCGTGGAAACATGAAGAGCTAGACATAGACTCTGTTCGGTTTAGATCAGGTAAACTCTACGTTTCAAATATATATGCAAGAAATTATTAAATGGCCTGTGAGATGTGGAGCTCTTGTTCAAATGACTGAAGCCGTAATGTAAACACTGTACACACATTTAGCTCTGCAGTCGAAGATAACGTGACACTATCGGGGGAAAAAAGAAGGAAAGCAAGAGTAATAATACTACTCTCTCTCTCTCTCTCTCTCTCTCTCTCTCTCTCTCTCTCTCTCTCTCTCTCTCTCTCTCTGTGTGTGTGTGTGTGTGTGTGTGTGTGTGTGTGTTTTCTCACTGTTTGAGAAGGCTGCTAGCGTCCTGGTCATGGCGTCTTCACGCTCGCTCTAAACGATTCCATATCTCAGTGTGTGTGTGTGAGGGAGCTGTTTTCCACGGTGCCTGGTCTGGCCAGTTTTATGGAGATGTTTAGAGCTGGATGTTCAGGATGTGGGGAAGCAGAGCGACCCCCTGTTCCTCCATCCCCCCCAACACACAGACACACACACACACAGACACACACAGTGCCACTTCTTTCCTTTTCAGCTCGAGGAGAATTGTGAAAGCATCCTCTTTCGTCTGCAAAAATAAACAAGCCTTTGAGGGGTAATTCGGAGTGCATGAGCGCTCTTCCTCGAGCCCAAAGTTTCCCTTTTAAGGTCAGCAGTGCGTGCACTCTATGCAGGGAGGGAGAGATTAAAAAGAACAGCCTTTGCTCTCACTGCAGGATTCTAACGTGGACCACAGGCCGGGCTTTTTATCCGACTCTTATCTGGGCTGCGAACTGGCGCTTTTTTTTCTTTCTTTTTTTCTTTGTTGTTGCCTGGAAACCTTTTATTAGAATTATTTTGCCACAGAAACGTGTACTTCCTTTAAAAACACCGCAAGGTTTTGATTAGCCATCACCAGGGCTGTGCTTGTATTATTTTTACACCATGATGCTTGCACAGTGTGGGGTGTTTTGTTTGTTTGTTTAGTTTTTGTTTTTTTCTTATTGAAGAGCTATTGTACAACGTTGGTTTCTACTTTTTCCCGTTTTACTAGATTGCACTTAACCTCAACTTTTGCAAGACATCATAATATCATCATAATAATTCTGGTCATGTGATAGATATTTGCATGCAAAAAAAAAAAATTCCCAGAGACCATACAAAGCTGACACAGTTATTACATTACTAATGTCCTTAATGTTACTTCTGCACTGATTTGAAGCTCAGCCGGGGGAACCACGTCATCAACACTTACGATTTAATTCAGCTTTATTTGTGTAGAGGTTTTTTACACCACAGTTTGTCCCTAAGCACTATAACGAGATAGAACTCCAGATGAGCGAAGTAGAGGACATTGTAAACGAATGAAAAACGTCCGGAGATGACACCTTGAGAGGAGACAGGTTCTTCAGGGACCTTGTCCTGTTTTAGGTGACAGAGTGCATTATAAATCATTAGTGTTGTATAACTGTACACCACGAGAGTCGAAACGTATCTGCGCTCCGGTTATATTAAATCTTCTGTCTTATAAGCGCTTTCCGTTCAAGTCTGCTGTCTCGTTTCCCCAGTCGCTGCTGTACGGGTGTGAACGTGTTATATCGGTTCGAGGGCAGCGTGTAGTCATTCATTTTTGTGGTCTGAGTGTTAGGGATGCACCGATACCACTTGTACCACCGGTACAAGCATCCTTCTTATAGTCCTTATCTCGCTCTGTCAGACTTTCACCTGTCCGGTCCCTTGAAAGCAGCCCTACGAGGACAAACACTCACTTCTGATGAAGAATTGAAGACAGCGGTGCATTCGTGGCTTGCAGCTCAACATAAAATATTTTTTTTACATCAGAGAATACAAATGCTTGTTGACTGATGGACAGAGTGTATTTAAGACAGGTTATGTCGAAAAACTATGCTTTTGTCTTTTTTGTAAATGTTAATTAAAATGATTTCACCAGCCAGAGTGCGGATAATTTTTGACTCACCCTCATATAAAGTCAAAACGGTGCTGAGGTTGTTTGAAAGGATGTTCAATACGAGCATCAGGGTCTCTATGATTTACCGAAGTGGTTAGGTTTATAGTTTTATAGTAGCTTTAAATTTGTCTGGTTAACTTATTATCCTTATTAAAAAGCCATAGTGAGGTGTCGCCGTTGTTTTAGTTTCCGTTGCCTAGCAACACGCAGAAGCTTGAGTCTCGTTAGACAAAACCGTCCCATCGCAATACAAACCGCCGCATTCTGTCAGGAAGTGCATTAGCAAGAACGGGGATTAGATTTTCTTCCCAATATTTCATAGTCGATTCTTTAAATAGCTGTTGTTATCAGCAGAGTAATAGACTTTGATGGAACATTTCCCTTCATGTTTACGATATCCACCAGATCCTCTGCCGGGGCCGGTGGTCTGCGCCGTGTCTGGCTGATCTGTGTTTAGCGGCCTTTGCTGGTGCGGTGTCTGTTCTGCGTGTGTGGTCAGGAGATTTTTGTTCGGTACGATTACAGGCCTCGTTAGGAGGCAGCGCACTCTGCACTGGATTAGTCCAGTCTGTCAGACTGCTGCTGGGAAAAAGGCATCAGGGGCCTCGTGTACTCGCAGTGCTCAGGCCTGGCCTTAATCTGGTCTCGCCAGCTCACCGTTAACGGCTCGGAGGCCGGATCGCTTTCCCGTGCCAAGCAGGTGCGAGCGCATTTTATTTCCTATCAACATGACGGTTTTTAAGGCATGGTTTGAAATGTGCTTTTGTTTGTTGTTTTATCTGTAGTTTCTGTTAGACACACACTGATCTGGTCTGATTTTAACTGTAAGCATTAATAAAATTTTAGCTTTCAGACCTAAAATTTATGCTTTATAAACTAGTTCTTTCTTTTTCATAATTATACATTTTCAGAAAAAAAATTTTATGATATAATTACTCAAATGTTTCAGCAGCAACTCCTATTATTAGCTATATATTGGTCCTTAAGCTAAATTAAATTAAACATGAGCACAATCAGTATAAAGATTTGATGGTTTTGTGCATCACTGGCTGTGAGACAACACAAAGTCCATGTTAGGTATTAGTTATGTACACTGTGCACCAGCTTTATTTTTTACCATGCGTTTCCGATTTCTTTTTTCACCCTTAGTTTTTTTTTTTTTTTTTTTTTTTTTTTTTTTTAAATATAAGATCTGATTCACTTTCATATGTGGTCCAAGAATGTATATGTACATGTGTGATGGATATGTGGTCATGTGACTTGAATGAAAATGGTCAGATCTGAATTCATTCAATGTGTAGAGCGCTGACGTCTTCAGTCAGCAGTAGCAGGAACGTGGAGGTTTTGTTGCATCAGTGAAATTGTTGATTTTAAGTAGATGTTTGGGGCCAATATGTCTGTTCAAAGCAAACTTACAGAAGTAGCGCAGTGAGATCATTTCAAAGGAAATGACGAAGCTTTGCACTGCCAGATAACGTAAGTAAAAAACTATCAATGGGCGCATCCGTTTCATACGACAGCCCCGCCCATGTCAGAGTTAGACAAAAGTCAGTTGTAATTATGAATGTGAACCGTCTATGAATGTTTAACCTCGTGTCTCGTGGCCTAAGTTTCTCCTCAAACCTCGTAAGGGAGGAATCGCCTAATTTGCAAAGAATCTCAGTTGTTAACGCCGAAACCGTAGCTCCGTGTCACGCACGTACAGAAAAGAATTAAATGTCGCCGTCGTCACTCGCTGATCCGAACAGTGGATTTTTCCAGATAATGTCATTGCGTTGAGCAGAGCTCGCATGTACAGAATAGGACGTTTGACTTCCTTATGATGCAACCCTTTGAAAAGGCGCACTGACGGCTCACACACGTCTCCGAGGATCCACATGTCAGACTTTGCCCTTACACTTCGCTTGCTGGCGTGCTGAGAATGGGAGTAGTTAGCAGCTCGGATCCGACGGGGTAAATTCAAATAAAAGTAAATGGCAGAAAGGTTTTTTTGTTTGTTTTTGTTTTAATTTGCTCTCAGAAATGTCCTGGTCCACATTATACTTCCTGATATAATACACACCACTGTGCCTTCCCATGTGTGTGTGTATATGTGTGTATATGTGTGTATATGTGTGTATATGTGTGTATATGTGTGTATATGTGTGTATATGTGTGCGTATATATATATATATATATATATATATATATATATATATATAAAAAAAAAATTTATATTATATATTACAGCTATTTATATATTACAGCTATCGGTGACAATATCCATGGCAACACTTCCCATTAAGGTCACTGTGTAGGAGCTGTGTGTGTGCTGCATCTTTGCATCAGCTTCACATTTATTTACGTATCTGTGAACACTGTAGCATCAGTCACAGGAAAGAGGTACTAGACATCACTGTCTGCTTCAGCGCTCATTTAACTGTTTAGCGATTCTGCCGTGGTATATCCTGTTCAAGCGGCCCGAAACGGCAGCGACTTGCGGTCTGTCTCGAGCTTGCGAAAAGCTCTGCAACGCTCTTTTTGCTGCTGCTGATGGTGTTGGTGATCTTTCGACTCTCTGTTACATAGAACAAAACAAACTAACAAAAAAAACAATATAGTCGATGAAACAAAATATCGAAGCTAACAAATCAAACTTTTCAAACTTTCCCCTGAATTCTTTTACTTCAGTGGCTGATTATTTCTGTAACTTGTAGCTTCTCACAATAAATTTTGCAACCTGGATCGGAAGAGGAGTCCAGTCAGCTAAAACCTGAGCAGGGAAAGTTGATTCTCAAAGCGGGATCACGTTAGGAATGTGAAATGCTAGCATGCCGTGCCTAATCTCTCTGTTTTTCTTCTCAATTTTTTGTTTTTCAGGATACCTCGGACTTCGCCACGAGAGCCCGTCTTTTTTTTTTTTTTCCCCTCCCCTTCCTCCATTCTCCCTTTTGGATTTTAATCACGCCGCTCTGAAGACAGCCATGGAATCGGTAAATATGCCCTTCTTCGTTCATACTTCCTGGAGCGTTTTTGCTGTTTTTTTTTTTTTTTTTTACATTTTATTATTATTATTATTTCCAGGTTTTAGTTTTTTTTTTGTTGTTGTTTGTTTGTTTTTGGGGCCATGATGTTTTCATCAGCATCGGCATCAGTCTGTCCCTCGCAGACTGGCACCTCTCTCTTATAAATCAATCTTTTGTTGGAAAAAACGTCCTTGTCTCGTTTTGAACTGGAGTCACGTCAGTCGTTCGTAGCTCATGCTAGAAAGTCTTGTGTGAGTCTGTGCTAGTGCGAACATGCAAGTCTAGAGCGCTGGAATGTGTGTGTGTTTAAAAGCAGGGCTTAGTGCATGTCCAGGCCCTGCCTGCCTCCTGCTCCTGTGCCGAGGAATTTGTTGTCTCTGTCTTTCAGCTGCCTGCATTTTAGATTGTGATGGGTTTTTTATTTTATTTTATTTGTATTTTTTTTGGTTTGTTTAGGGGTTTTGTTGTGTTTTTCTCTTCCTAAAAATTGGGTCAGCTTTGTTGCTCTGATGAAGTTTCCCCTCTCGGTCATGCGCTTCATGTGACGACTGCGTCAGAAAGCCCTGGTGGCTCATGCCCACACACACACACACACACACACACACACACACACAGACACAGACAGAATTAACTATTGTTCCTCATCCTCCTTTACCCCTCAGCCACATCCATGTTGGCCACATTATCACCGACCAGATGAAGTCTATGTGTAGAACTTCCTTCCCAGCATTTTTAGCCTTCCTGCTAGCTGAGTGATGCCACTTCTTTTTTTTTTCCCCTCAATGTTGCTTTTAGGGTTTTATTAGATAGACTCGTAGGCCATAGGCATGTTCCTATAACCGTCTCCGAGTTATTCATCAAGAACAGTAGTCACATGACCATTTCAGTTCAACACAGATTTATTCCAGGGTTAGACAAATCTCAAATCCTGTATAGTTGGTTGTGCTTAGCAGACAAAACCACTCCTTTAATATTTTAATTTGTAGGTTTCGTTTGCTTTGTTCAAACGTAAAACCGTTCAAGTGTTTAGTTAATGCTAACACGTACAGTACAGGCCAAAAGTTTAGACACACCTTCTCATCTATCTGTCAATGTGTTTTCTTTATTTTCATAACCATTTACATAGATTCTCACTGAAGGCATCAAAACTATGAATGAACACATGTGGAGTTATGTACTTAACAAAAAAAAGGTCTCCAC
>JAQMYK010000023.1:13110674-13127023 GCA_030014345.1 Clarias buthupogon | reverse complement strand
GAGGACGCGAACGCCAGGAAGAACGAGCTGGAGTCGGAGAACAGGTCTCTCTCTCTCTCTCTCTCTCTCTCTCTCTCTCTCTCTGACTATACAATGGAAGGACTTATTCTGTCTTTGCTGTGTGAAATGTCAGATGCTGCAAATTGACGGAACCGAGCAGCTGCACCAGAGTTTGCAGTCTGAGCCGGGCATGTTCGGATCAAAACCCGAACAGCCGTTTGAGATTTATCAGCGTCTCACCTGTTTACGCTTCTTAAGACTTCAAGGCTGGATGTTAAGGCTGTATACGAAGCAGCACTACATACATACACAATGAAGACGTGTTGTGGGTTTGCTGTGCGTCTATGATTATGGAGGAGTGCGTCTCTGCAGCTCTCTGTCCCCTCTCCCGCTGATCTTTCCACACATCCCCTCATTCCTGTGTGACGTTTGGGTTTTTCCCCTGGCCCTTCTCTCTCTCGCTCTCTCTCTCTCTCTCTCTCTCTCTCCCTCTCTGCCCTGGCCGAGTCTCGATCATGATGACTGTGCTGTTTTTTGTCTTGCTGCGGCCGAGATAGTAAAATGTACCGTTTGATCACTAAAGGCGGTAGAACGTGAAAAAAAAATTAAAAACTTAAAATCTCTGACCTCTCTTCCAGACAACAAAGGAGAGCGTCATGGGAGCATGTCTCTATAAATAATGTCTCAGGAATAGTGGTACTATATTTTTGTGGTATTGTTTTCAATATTAATAAAGACATACACATTTTATTATTTTCTTTCTGTGATTTGTTTTAGGTGAATGGCTGTTTTTGAAAGAGACGAGCTCTCCTCAGCCGTGTCTCCAGTTTCCGACATTAACGGCTGCAATAATGGACACGTTTTTGATCGTTTGTGTCAGTCAGACTCCGGTTTCAGGAAACCGTGCACTTAACATATTTTCCAGTAATCCGAATGACCATGAAAGGGCCGGGAGTCGTACAGGACCTGTAAGACGGCGGGGGTCTAACCCACAGTGACCAGTTTCATTTTAATCTTCCAGCACCGGGCAGAGAGAGAGACGGAGCGAGAGAGCACTGCGACCTTGGTATCGAGTGTCCCTTGCCTGGTAGCGAGCCAATAGCACTCCTGGGATGATGTGTCCTTGTGTGCGATCCCATGGCGTCCCCGCATACCCACACGCTCCTCTCATTAAAGGTTGCTGACCTTTGATTTCTATGATAATTCAGTAAGGGGGGGAAAAGACCTGCAATTGACCCAGACCAGAAGGGCTCGTTTCCAGTATCCTCTCGCCTGTTGCGTAAACAAGTGTTGAACGTGATATGAAGCAGGCCGCGTCTTTCTCTCTCGGCCCTCTCTGCCTGCCACGACCCGGCGTTTGTCCAGGACTCACTCACTGACCTTTTGGACATCCATCTTTCTTCTTCTTCATTCTCTTTGTGATGAATTGATTCGTTATTTATGTTCTCGCAAATCTTGATCCTTTCACTCGTACCTTGTAAGGTTGAGATTCAGCGCGTTGGAAATGTTCTTTGATCTAAATGACCATTTAAGGGAACCGGCCCGGTCACACTTTGTTGATCTGTTTGTATGTTGCCGGTCATATTTCTCTGATATTTATTATAATACTAATAAAATAAATAACTACTGTAATGTAAATACTGTTAGCTAAGCTCTGGGACTGAGCGCTAGTGTAATAGTTACCTGGTATTAATGCACATATTACTAGGCTAATCAAAGTGTGTGTAATTTTTTTTTCTTTATGAATTCTGTTTCCTAAGGTTGTATAACCCAAACTCCGGCTGCACATACAGCTCAGTAGAAGTCTTTTTCTTTTTTCAACGTTGTGATTTTTGGTTCATTCTGTCCCACAGTGCTTCATTGTCCTCCGTCGCGTTTCATTACAGTATTCAAGCTCTGCTTCTGCAAAAGCATTCCCGTGAGTATAAAATCTTTTGTTGTGGCCGAGATGAAATGCGGGCTCTTAGTTTTTACCGGATCCAGGTGGCTTTCCATTGCAGAGCATTTCCCTGCTGGTGGCTTTGAAAGCCTCCAACTGGCTAGCCGGATCTGCACAGAATAGGCCTGAGCTTGTACATTGTGCAGGAGTTCATATTTTATTTTTTATTTTTTTTCGTCCTTCCTTCTTGCGCAATTTTTCATTTTGCAACTGAAAAAAATCTAGCATTTTATTTATTTATTTTTTGCTTTCACGAAAGCACCGAATAAGCACTTTTTAAAAAATGTTTATTTGTTTTGCCGTCATCTTGATACCTGAAGTGTTTCTGGCGTGATTTCATTCAAACAGATTGTGCAGCCGTGTTGGTTCTGTGATTACTGACCTGTGTTTCGTTAGTCGTTCTCACGAAAATCGCACCTCTCAATCTCAAAACCTCAAAACAGGAGCACAGTAGCACTAGAAAGAGGACCGCTTTTGTATGAAGAATGGAAAGAAAAGGGGTCTAGATGTTTCCGGGATTTGATTATGATTATTGGTCAACTGCGAAGAAGAAAAGAGAAGATGTCACAGTAGCACTGCGTGTCCTTTTCCGTGCCAGAGCCAAGCAGCGGCCATCAGCCAGCCAGCAGAACAGACGAGGTGGCAGATGGGGCCCTCCTCAGACTTTAACCCTTCCCACGCCACACATGCCCCATCTGTCCACTCAAGCGAGCTCAGGCCTCCATCTCACTCCCGTTAAACCACAACCACTCATGAGCTCACAGGGTCTCTGATTGCCTACTGACCATCAGGGGACATATGTTTGCCTCCAAATGGGGAGCATCCACTCCTTTACTCCATCACTCCTGCTCCCGGTGTTTATATCCCGTCTAGTTTAAACCGCGGTCACCTGACCTGACAAAGCGTTACCTTTTTACACAGCAAGGGCAAATAAAATATTCACCAGCCGAACATCTGCCGTGTGTAAACAGTGGGCTTATGGTTACTCACGTAAAGCTGAAACAGTGACTCGGTTGTAATGCATACGCCTCCTTGGAGAGGCTCTTTCAGCCACGTCCTTGATATTAAAAAAAACTGATCAGTCTCTGAGAAAACTTTGGTGGATGGTTCTCTCCACAGGAGCGAGGATCGATACCAATTCAGGGGGAACAGCGTATAAAGGAGACGCACCGGACTCTCCGGCGATTCGTTTCAGTACAAATGGATTTTAGCTTTTGAGGTGCTTCTCAAGTTCACATCCACTCTCAGTGTCTCGTGTGTGTGTGTTAGAGTGGTTTTGCTTACAGATGCACCCTCATTGTTGTTGTTGTGCGTTTTGATAACCGGTTAAAATCCCTAACCGACACTAGGTTTACAAAATGCTGAGCCCAGGTTTAAGCATGCCTGAATGCGGCCTGCATTCCTGAGTTTCCTCCGTTCCAAACCGCTTTTGTGTTACTTTTTTTTGTTTTTTTTTACTTCATGTTTAGTCTTGTTTTCCCCCCACAAGGCTCCTAAGAATAGGTCAAAGTTATGTCATTTGTTTTCGGAGACAATGCCTGGCAAGATTTCCCACCCTCCGGTTTTGAGCCCAGGTCATCCCTGTGGCATAATCAAATCCAAGAAAGCCCAGAGGAAAAAAAACTTAAAAAGTCACACGAGTTTCGGGAAGCTGTCAGTTCTGAGCGTTTTTCATAGGTTAGTGTTTATTATGCAGGCTTGGCAATTTTCAAAAGAGACTCGTGTTTGCTTACAGCCTGACATTTGTCCTGAAAGGACGTCCAGAGGTTTGGACAAGTGTCGCATTGCCCCTCCATTTTCCTTTCCCCCTGCACTTCTGTTCTCCACTTGGTCAGAGGGGGTGCAGGGGTGCAGGGTGACTCGTTCTTTCTCCACTTCGGCATTGTGCCGATCTCATTCTCATTTTGCTCTTGCAATGCGTTTTAGGCCTTTTTCATGACCTCTGTCCAGGAGTGTTGACCCCTTAAATACTAGCCAGAGAGAGAGTTAATGCCCTACCCACCCCCTAACTCCTTCTTTTCTTCGGCAGCGATCACAATAGCTCGGGTTAATTTTAAACTCAGCCACACTGAGGCTAAAAACGGGTCATTCTGCCGCCGATTACATAATTTTTTACGTGACTGATGACTTTCTCCTTTCTGAAGCCGAGTCTCTGCTTACGGAGGCTTGAGATTGTAGGCATTTTCTTTGTACGGTTTATTCTGCAGGTTATTCTGGTCCTTCACAGTGGAAGTTGGGTGCTGAAGGTGGAACCTGACCACCTGGAACATTTGTGTGATTTTATTTATTTATTTTTTTAGGTAGAATTAGACACCTGAATTTGGCGTGGGCTTATTTTTGTCGCAGCAGGTCGAAGGTTGACGTACATTTTGTAAAGATGACAGTTAAACCATGACTATATGTGGAAGTAAGTGGCGTTCTGTGCATCACCAGAGTAACCGCTATTCGCTGGACTGCACCACCTCCATTCCTGTCGGTCCGAGAGAGATTCACACAAACGACATGATGAGTCCGTGGTACTGTCAGGGCGAACTCCACACTGGGCTTGTCACCGTGAGCTCATGTCACGGTCAGTTCCAACTCTCCACAGACACATTTATCATTCTTCACAGAGTCTCCAACTCTCATTACAGTCAGGGAGCCTCCAGTTAACGTCAACACCGAGACCGGGAGAAAAGGTCTGCCGTCCTCAGGCTGAACTCCCTCCAGCACACGGCCAGACAGAGCAAACCTTCCAGACATTCGCATGTGGCCTGCCTGTGAATGTGCACGTTTACATTGAGAAGGCACTAATGGTGTTTCTGAATCTCTCTCTCTCTCTCTCCCCAGGGTGGGAGCATTATCTTTTTTGACTGTAAGAAGTCCATTATTTACTGAGCACTGAGCCCATCCTAAGACAATGTTCCATTAGATTGCATCAGCCAGATTTATTGCCTCTCTCTCTCTCTCTCTCTCTCTCTCTCTCTCTCTCTTCCCCTTCTTTAGCTGGTCTGCAGCATGGTGAGACAGAATGAGACCAGACGAGAAGTACTTGTAAGAAAGAGATATGGGGTTTGCAGTGAGTGTTACAGGAGAGCACAGGACGTTACTGTTATCCGTATAAGATGAGAAATTCGTCTAAGTCGTATATATATTTTAATCCAAAGGTCCGGTATGATCTCTGTAGTCCTAATGCAGTCCCGAGCTCATGCTCTCGCTGTCTGTCTGAACGAAGGTTTTATAATAACGCATTTTTCTTCATTGCTATGAGCTCGGTCAAGCAGCTTCAAGTGAAAGTAAAACTTGAAACATTACTGATTGTAATGTGAAAGTGTTGTGAAATCGTGATATGATTTTTATCTCAATACAATGTAATCACATTTTTTTTTTTATTTCCATTTTTTTCCATTTAAATTTATTGCTAAATTTATTGCTATTTTTGTCTACATTTGTACAGATGAGTTTTTATATTTCTTGTATATTTTTTGAAAATTTGTATATTTGTATATAAACTTATTTCACTATTTATTTATTGTTAATTGTTTTTTTATTTTTTAAGGCCACAGGCGGTCGTCTAAGCATTTCACTGCATATCGTACTGTGTATGACTGTGTATGTGACAAATACAATTTTAATTTGATGCAAAGTTCAGTGATGAGAATGTATGACTGCAGGAGACCTTTTTATACAGTCCGAACTTTTCTCTCAGGAATGAGGCACAAATATAATGCTAATGTGTTAGCACATTTTGCGAATTTAGCTTATTGCCATTTTTCAAGTCCACAACGCAACGTTTTATTTTAATTGCAAAACATTTGCTAGTGGCTAGTTTTTTAATCATGATATATAGAAATTATAGTTTTTTTTCCCTCCTTTTTTTCCCTTCTTTTTTTTGCCCACTGTTTTTGTTTGTCAAATTATTTTATTTATTTATTTTTTTTTAAGCTCTGCTTTTACTCATGTTTCAGGCAAAGCAATCTGGCCGAAACTTGGCTTTAGCGTTCTGACGCATCATGAAGATGGCAGTCAGTTACAAGTCCTACACACACACACACACACACACACACACACACACACACACACACACACACACTAATCTAATCTAATCCGTTAGCATGGTGTGTTTTTCATAGAGCGTTTGTTGTACTTCTGTAGGATAAGGCTAGCTAGCAACGGCTAAATCGAGAAACAAAGCTGAGAGAGAGATCCTGAGAATAAAAGAATCAGTCTCGTGTGTGAACAATTGGTTTAATGCATGCTGGGTAACGTAGTGACAGTTTTGATGGGTGTAAACACGGCGATGCGAAATTGCGTCTCCTTCCAGAAACACTGAGAGATGCAGTACCGCGCTACAGAGAACCGAACGAACTTCACACACAACCTGTTAAATGCTTGTCTGATGGCTGGGCACTTCTTCGAGCTTGGAGTAAAACACTCTCCCGAACAGCCTGTCGAAAGAGTTTTAATCCTGTTCTAACTCAGCAGCGTAGTTTGTACTTGTATCCGTGTACAGTTTGTATTAATGGTGTTGAAAGCAGGATAGTTCCAGTTATCGCTTGCATTATAGCAGCTGTAAACAATCCTTCTCTCTCGCCGAGTTACATAATGCAGGTTTGTAATTATGCAAAGCCGATATGAGGTCAGATGAGCATGTGACGGTGCTCAGAGCTCAAACAATGACTCAGAAATGTAGTTTTGATTTCTGCTGCTGTTGTAGATGAGAAGGGCATGATATGAGAGAGAGTACGGAGGTGCTAAAGCAAAAGCCTAAACTCTCTCGACACACTCGCGCATGTTTCTTCTTACTACAGCTCTAAATCCGCTCCCGTTTTCCTCTCATCCACTCCCTCTCTCTCTCTCCCTCTCCTTCTCTCCGAATGTATGTTTTGCCCCTATGACTCACTCCCTCTTACTGCGTCTCCTTTTCATGTTCTCCATCCACCTTGTTCGTCCCCTCCCTTTCATCTCACATTATATAGTTGCGTCGCATCTCATTCCGTCTCGAGCTCTTTCCTACGTGGTGTTCTTTCTTTGTCTCTCGTCCCCTTTTCTTTCGCGGCTCTTCCGAGCACCATTGAAGCGTCACCGAAATGTGCTCCGGTGTAATGTAAGGCTTTCTTCCTGTGCCAGAGCTTCTCGCTGCACTCGACCACAGTGCTGATGAAGCTGAAAGGCCCTGTCCATTAAAAGGCTTGGGCTTGCATTGTGAGCATTTCCCACTCGGGCAAGCCACGGCGAGAAAGTGAAAATAAGGGAAGAGACGTGCCCGTTGCGACACAAACGCCCTCCTGACCTCCGCCCCTCTCGAGCTCGGCCGACACCGCTGTTCGTAACGCCGTTCGCGTCGATCTTCACGCGCGATGCATCCTTAATGATTCGCTGCGCCGATTAGAAGCACATCACCTCCATCATTACGCCAAGTTCAGGGAAGATCTAGGCTCGTCAGCATAAGAGAGCTTAATAGCATGCTCCTTCAGGGGCAAGGGTAAACCGAGAGAGACAAAGATAAAAGGAATATTAGAATGGAACGCGCTCGCAGAAACACAAAGCTTTCCCCTTTAGCATTAATAGCTGTACGTCGACCTGAGTAACGTCCTTGAGACAAGTTGCTGTTATCGCTTACTTTATAGCAGCCGTAAACATTCTCTGCACTGTGCGTCTGTATGTGTGTGTCTTTAACGTTAATTAGACACTAAACCACAGCTCGTCGTGATGACAGAAAAGCCGCAAAGCACAAAAACCCCGTTGTAAAAAATAATAATAAAAGATCGGACGGAATGAAGCATCTAAACAATCAGGACAGAGATAAACGCGTCTGCAGTCTCCAGTCCTGCTTGGTGTTTTCTTACAGCCAGTTTCTGCAGAGTCACACTAAAAGTGCGTCTAATCGTCTAATACCCCCCTGTTATATAGTCCAACCTCATGTGAATAAAATTCCACTGGCAGAGAGCCAGCTCATTCAAACATGAAATGAAATGTAATTTGTTTCTGAAAATAATTGCTTTCTGCAGAGGTTTTCTTTTACTTCTTTTTTTTCTTTCTTTCTAGGTGCACTTTAACCCACTGAATTTGCAAACCTCAAAAGAACGAGTTCAGGAAACACCAAACCCGACTACGTGCACTCTTTTTTGCATTCTAAAAAATAGTAATAATAATAATAAAATTGAAGAACTATTAACGATAGAGAAGCGGCCATGCCGGAAATCCATCCGCTCACAGTTTTTCTTGTTGCTCATCAATGCGAAGAAGCGTACGATCCGGGCTAACACCGCTACGCTTCCTTTAGAAGTCACATGACCCCCCCAGGCCGAACCCTCATGTTCTGGCGGCGAGGTGTTCAGCGTGTGGTCTGACTGCTGCGTTACACAACTCACAGAAACGGCAACCGTGATTGCTCCGAGTCTCTAAATACCTGCTGTGTTTCAGTGTGTGCGTGTGTGTGTCTGAGGTTTGGAGGTTGTTTTTACCTAATCAGATGTGCCGCTTGAGCGTTCCTCGCGTCCACCATACATCGTATTTTCCCTCAAGCGTTCTCCTTTGATGTATTTCATCACGTCGCCTTTTTTTATTTATTTATTTTTTTCCTTCCCCCCCTCCGAGACTATTTTGAGCTCAGCTGTTTATATTACAGTCGAATAGTGCGAGGTATTTATAAATGTGATCTGTTAGTGGGGAGATATTGCTCTCTCTGCCCTTCTCGCTCTCTATCTCTATCCATCTCGCCACCGCTGTTTACAGTAATCGGCCCAGGCTGCACCGCTCACCATTTGCAGTTACCTTGGCAACGGCCTGGTGGACTACACGGGTAGCGAGCAAGGCGCAGGAGCAAACAGCGGTGTGCTACGTGATGGGGGATGAGATGAGCTGGATCTGCTATTCACCTGCCCCTGCTGAGACAGACAGAGAGAGAGGGACACACACACACACACACACACACACACACACACACACACACACTCACTCACACAGTTACATATGCAGAGGTACAGCTCATCTCCCTTGAGCCAGGCCCAGATAATCTGCTCAAGCTCCCAGTTGAATGCGTTCACACCTGTTTCTCAGCCTCCCAATCCCACTGACTAATACATCACAGAGAGGGAAGTGCGAGATAACATGTGGCCTGGATGATTGTAAAAGAAAAGAATGGACAAAAAGGGTGGGGTGGAATACGGCATGCTGGTCTCTGTAGTCTCTCATTTACTGTAAAACACTGCTGTTTAGGGAACGGACGTGTACGGAGGAATGTATATAATGATCTTTACATACGATAAACCTGTGAAGTCGGCGTGCCTGTACATTGAAGATCTTTGCGGAAAAAAATCATTTGTGGGACGTAAGATGTGTTTTGGAATTTTTGTGTTTTTGTGCACGCATCACGTAAAAACTACTGAACGAATTTTAATGGGGTTTTCACAGATGGATTTGGCCGAGCTTGTGGTAACAAACGGGCTTTGTTTCATCGCGATCGGCGCACGGGAAGAGAAGATGCGTTACTTTTTAAATTTAAATGGAAGACATTAAAAACAATCTACCTTAAAAAAAATTCAGCAGTAAATTTTTCTTAATACGCGCTTATGAGTGTGCACTTGAAATCTACTTAATAAACACGGTCTCACACTTTCATTCCGCGCACTTCATGGTAACATATAAAAAATTTTGTTCATTTCAAAATTCAACAGATGGCGCTGTACTTTTTTTTTTTACAAGATTAAATTCCACGCGAATCAAGTCCAGGCTCATGTAATAATAATAATAATGAAGACTAATTCGAATTGTATTTGTCATACACAGTATATGTAGTAAAACAACCACCCCTGACCTTAAAAAAACTGAATTTAAAAAACAAAAAATTCTTAAATAAGAATATGAAAAGAGAAATAGTTAAGCATTCAGTTTGCATGATACAGCCCCGGTGACTAAAACCTCGCACAACATGATTTTGGGCCTGATTTTACTTCCATGGACAAAAATCACACATTTTAAAGTAGTTAAGATCAGCACACGGAATCCTCAAACAGAGGATGCTAGTGAGTGTCGGTAAATTCCGACTGGTACATTATATATCTCGCGGTTAGATTGACGCATCGATTATAGCTGTCACGTGTCGCATCAGACACGATGTAAAACCAAAACCAGCCACCGTTCCATCTGGAGACGCGTCTGGGGCTTTAACGGTGCCGGACAGTTGCTGCTGCTGCATGAGGGCGCCAAAACATACGAGGTCAATAACCTGGAAAACAGTTTTATTAGTTTCCCCATTTGTGTTTCAGCTATCCAGCAGGATGACATTGTTTTTTTATTATTATTATTATCCTGATTAAGCTCTTTTTTTGTGTTCAGTTTAAACATTTATATTGTTTTTGTTTCCTTAATGCTTACTCGTCAAACGATAAGTGAGCAGCTACATAGGGTCAGTAAACAACATGTTTAATAACATTGTTTTCAGTACGTAATAGTTAATTCCTGTTAAATCTTACCTACAGTGATCGCTGTAAATATCACCATCTTGTACATCTGCCGGTTTTCTGTCCTCGAACAGCTGGAGCTCGATTAAAAATGGGAAATATCCGACGAGTGGAGATTAACATTCATCATTACTTACATACAACTCGTCTCCCATCACGTGCTCAGTGTGGATATATTTAGCCAAGGATTCATCATTATCCTTCATGGCTGATGGACAAAAACGGCGGATATTTTGCTTGTGGAGACGAGATGAACATGTAGGAGACCCACAGGAGAGCTGCGGATATGTTGGTGGTAATGGTGTGTAATGTAAATGAAACATGCTAATCGACAGGAGAGAGGATCCTCATGGCCTCGCGCTCAGCGTGAAAAGATTTATGCGAGCCTGCTTGCATTTGGACTGATGAATTCTACAAGCGCACTTCCACGAGCTTCCATTATTTTTATTAAACATAATGTGAATTTTGGGACGTTATAGGGATCATGCTGCCCGTGTTGACCTTTGCGTAAGACTGCTCAGCGCTTTCCTGGGGTTGTGTCCTAGTTTTACGTCGCTCAGCTTGATAAAATTTTACGCTGCCGCGTAAAAATAAACTTGACATGAAAATTTTACTGGTTTGGTAGAATTTAATAAACGTTAGAGATGAGGGAAGAAATTTGGTGCTTTGTGATTCGTTTGTGTCTGGCGATGTATCACGACACTGACTCCAAATGTGTGTGTTATTTTTAATTTTTTGATTTTTTTTTTTACATTTGTAATAGAGACAAACCAGTGACCAGAATTTTTCGTTTTTGATGCAACAGAAACACGTTTTTATGGCGTCAGATTTGCAAAAATCACACGTTAAAAGCCTCCGATCTGCCTTTTTCTTCGAAATCTCTGAGCTAATTAGTTTCACATGCGCTCATTACATACGCATACACCAGTCTCAAAACACTGCGAGTAAATTAGTTGAAAATCAGATGCGTTAGAAACAATTTTATTTTTATTTTTTTTATAATCCTACAGGTGGTACACTCTGAACTATTTTGCACATCTCTTATTTGCCAAGTTTGTTTAGAAATAATAATTATGGTGGATGACAGAGATACCTGCTGCTTAGTTACAATGTAGCTTAAATGATGAAGTCGTGTAATTAAAGTTGGTTTGAAGTGTTTAAATGCTCACTTTGTTTGTATGTGAGAAAACTGAAGCTGTAAGGAAAAGGGCTACATTTGGTTTAAAACTGTAACAAAATGTAATATTTAAGCAGGATATTTATAAAATCGTGATACTTCTAGAATTGCAATTTCCCATCTCTAATACACTCATGTTCATGTGAAAAAAGGATTTAGCGGTGCCAGTCAGATTCAGATATCCAGTCAGATGATGTGTTTGTTTGTGGACTGCCTGATAGTCACCGGTGTGTTATTGTCCGTTCCTTTTTTCTCCAGTCCCGCTGCCTCTTGTCCTTTCCCTGATGCTGTAATGCAGTAATGTGTGGGCTGAATGAGAGTAGCTCAGCTGAAGTGGTCATTTGTCTAATCCCATGGCTCTCATGCTGCCGTGAGCGGGACTCACAGCACAGAAGAACGGATGAAAAGACCCTGTGTTCTTCATACCAGGGATTTCCACCTCCTTCAGCCAGAGCGCTTTGGGTTTTTCCAGAATCCTAGCCCATTAACATGTCCGGAGACCTTTTATCCTTTCAGCCTTGACGGAGCGTGCAGCGCTGCTCTAGAAGAACCGGGGTGGTGGTGGTGGGGAAGTACCTCAGATTCCAGCAAGCTAATCAGAGTCTCAGAAAAACATGTACGATGCACTTACAAAAGATTCATTTGAAACACAAATGATCTGAGGTCGAACAGGAATTAGCGTGCGTGTCTGTACAAACGCATACAAGCGTGTATTTTGCGACTTGTATTGTTATGTTTCGGATGTTTGTCTGTCTGCTTTTGAGCCCAAAGCTGAAAAGCCTGCATGATGCACTTACAATAAAGCTGACTCTGTTTAGCGGAAGCGACGTGCTCCTACTTGTGATGGAAATGGGAGTCGTCGTCGGCCATCACAGATTTTTAATACACGCCGAACAGACTCCGCCTTTCTCGATGCGTTCTGTTCGAAGCTACCAAAGCTAGCGTGGTTTCTCACGAGTCGACCCTATCTCACATTTCAGTGCAGCCCTGTCGTGTAACGGTTCAGGGGTAGGTGTCGCTTTGTGTGCGAAGTTCTAGCAAGGGTTAAGTTTTGCAATATCCACCACCAGATGCGCCGCCCGTCAGTAAGTTCTAAGGCAGCTGAGGACTTCACAAGGCTAAGAGTGAAGCTGCAGGGAGAGAGATGGCAGTGAAAAGGCTGTTAAGCGTGTTGCTGGAGACTCAGGCACTGTTTCCTGCACTTCCTCCTCCGCGGCACATTTCACACTCGGCGGTAACGTGAGCCTGAATAAATTGTCACACTCGCACAGATTAGCTGGCCAGGATGTTATTCTGTGCCGCTTGAAATGCCAGTCACACACACACACACACACACACACACACACACACACACACACACAGACACTGTGCACTTTTTCTGTTCCTCTTTCACTGCTGTGCTCTCTCTGCTTCTTTCCATGCATCGTCCGCGTCCGACAGACAGTGATGCAGCAGCTCGGCAGTGCAGACGGACAAACGAGTGGTGTGTGTGCGTGTGTGTGTGAGAGAGAGAGACTGTCAGAGCTGGGTTACAGGGAGGCCCGACTATTACTCCGGCTACCTCAGGCACCTCCCACTTCTTTTCTCCTCACTGCTTCTCCATCTGTACACGATTATGTTATTGTAGGATCTGTTTTTTTTTTTTTTTTTCCCTCTCCCCTATCCGTCGCATTATTTAAAAAAAATATTACAATCTCTTCATCTATGCACAGCCCTGAAATAATGCTGCACGTTTCTATGGCAACCACTTGGCGGTCATGAGGGCTTAGACTGCCTATCTACCTACTTTCCTGTCCATATAACCACATTAAGGATTTCGGGTCAGTCTAACTCATTGTTTTAACCTGATCCCCAAGTCGAGGACCTGGTGGCACTCATTTTTCCTTGCTGGGGTTTCCATGTTTGCATAGACATTACCTTCACTCCTGGCGTTTAAAACACACCTAGAGATTCATCCGTGGTCTCGGGCATCAGGAGACACGGATGTATTTGACAGACCCGATTTAGTGTATGTAAGTATAATAGCAAATAAATAACAAAAAAATCTGAAATAAAACACTAATGAGTAATTATATAAACTGTTATTAAAGGAAATCTGATGCTGTAGAAGTAATTAAGTCACTGCTTCCAGCAATTAAAAGAAAAAAATAGTGTTCAAGTTGAAAAGGTTGTTTAAGAATGACAGGTGATGTATAGTTAATACGGTGATTAGAATTATATTGTGGGTCTGGTCCTGGTGTGGTGAAATAGCGGATGTTGTTGAAGGTGCCTGGGCCCGGCGCTGACGGAGAGGGTTTGGGCCGAATCTACGAAATATAGATCAGCTTTAGAGAAGTGATGTCATAGAGGAGAGGTGTGGAACAAAACATCAAATTACCAGCAGCTAGTCGGCCCCGGTGCCCCATCCAAAATCACTAGACACAGAAAATCACACACACAGAAAATGTGATGTCACTGAGCTTACAGACGATTCAGTTTGAATTCATTTCCAAATCCGGTTACTTGACGCAGATTGGGCAGCGATCATCCGGTAGGTAGATTAGTAGTGCTATAGAGAGGCACTATCGTAGACGAATCGTATAGACTTGCGGAAAACTTAATTGAGCAGATTCATAGAATATAATCTGGTCATGTGACCTGTCACGCAGCAATAAACAGCAATGCTAAGATGATTCGTATCTCGTATTCCGATACCCGTATTGTTATATATACACACATAGTCAGCCAAAATAAAAGTGTACACACACCTCAGGAAAAGAAAAATAATGTGATGTATTTTATATTATTACAATATTAATAATTGTATTCTATTATTGTCCTAATATTGTCATATTTATCAATGTATATCATATAGCAATAAATTTTGTATTAAAATATTTTTGCGGAATTGGGCTGAAAATTAAGACACTCAGCTATTACATTACATCTTCCTAGATAAGTTTAATATAACGCTATTTAAACAGTATCGCCGCCAGATGTTTCTACATGTCCCACGCGTCACGTCCACAGTTCCCCCGGCTTTGCGTGCCACTGGTATAAATGTCACGTGACGCCTCGGTAACGCTCGCTCTCACAAAACGTGCAAGTCGAAGCAGGTCGGAGCAGGTGTGTTGCAGGTTTTCATGAGTTATTGTTTGGGTTTTATGTACAGTCGAGCGTGTGTTAGTGTGAGACAGGGAGTTGTGGGGCCGGGGGGGGGGGGGGGAGAGTGGTGGGGCCGGGGGGGGGGGGGGGAGAGTGGTGTGTCTGTGTTGTTTATGGAGGTGAGGTTATATCTGAGAATGGTGGCAGGAATCTCAATCGTGAATGCGATAACATTTTCGTCATTTTCGGTTAATGATTACAGAAGCAGTGGAGCATGGTTTAGATATTTCTCTTTCTAGTCATCTTTAAAAAAAAAAAAAAATTGCAATGTTGTCGGTTCACAAATTAGGCCGGTAGCCGTTTAACGAGTCTCTGGTCCAATAAGCTGCTTCGAGCTGAATAATTTAGATAAATACTAGTGATTAGATAAGTCATAAAAGGAAGCAATGCTGGTTTGTCTTGAGAAAGCTGAACTCTGGCCTGTTTATTAATCCGCCAGACTGTTAACCCTCAAATGCAAACCCTAACAACTTGTTAAATACTAACGAATAGCGTGCAGGATCCGCGTCTCGGCCCGTGTAGGGGTGGGTGTGTTAGAGCAGCAGGCAGGCGAGTGTTGGGCAATACCAACAGGAGCGGAGCAGAGCGGGGTGGGGAAGAACAGGGAGTGTCAAAGTCATGGAGAGCAGCTGTTGCTGGAGCAGGTGTTGGCTCCGTCCTGCCCTGCTTTAGCTTTCATGCCCCTGTGAGCGTTCACGCGAGAGCATTCCCCCACAAGGAAAAAAAACGGCAAAGAGACAGAGAGAGAGCAGCCATTACAAGATCCGTCTGCCCCACTAAGCTCCTTTTTATGTCTTCTTCAGCTGTGCTCACGGAGTTTGTTTTATCTCAGGCTTTAATGTCTCTGAATCGAAACCCGAGGTGGAGAATGTCTCCACAGGCTTAGTGCTTTTGCAGTTCCAGGCCTGAGTCTTGCCTCAGGCGTCGCCTCAGCTGCTGACACCCTACTCTTCAGCCGCGAGCTAATTTAAGGCTGTGGCGCGGCCCTGGTAGCTAGGCCCGACCGAGTGTGTGTGAGTGTGTATGCTTGACTGAGGGGAGTGTCTATGTGTATGTATGCTCGAGTGAGGTGTGTGTGTGCGCACACTGAAAGAGGAGTTGGGTTTAATAGATGTACAGAGCTGGAGTGTGTGTGATGAAGCGTGTGGCCGTGATGAGAGGCTTTGGCACTCTTGACTGGCCTCATTATTTTATTTTATTTTTTTCTTCCCCTCCCCCCAACTATTTTTTTTTTTTTTTAACTCAGTAGGAGGTTTGATGAAGGAAAAATTATATACTAAACAGGCTTTACTTTCAGTGATCGACGCTGGCTGTCAAAATATTAGATTTCTTTCTTTTCTCGAGACTACGTGTGGTTGTGTAGGTGTGAGCAACTTCGCGTCTATTTGTCACTTTTTTTTTTTCCCCCCTGTGTGTACCAGCTGTGGGTGTTGAGATCCATGCTAACTAGAGCTCTGTGAAGTTTATGTTTATATTAGGGCCGGGATTCGATAAAAAAATTTATCTAATTAATTAGAGGCTTTGTAATTAATTAATTGAAATTAATCGCATATAAATATTTGACCTTATTTTATATCACCCTAGGTGATACTTGAGGCTCAATGTGCTGCGGTGATATGCGAATTCCTTGTTGCATAGCTTGCAC
>JAQMYK010000023.1:13089447-13101098 GCA_030014345.1 Clarias buthupogon | reverse complement strand
GGGGAGGAAAGAGAGGAGGGGCCGAGAGCTTGATTAGGAAACCAGACCCGCGTCTCGCCTTCAAAGGAAGTTGAAGACCTCCACAGAGGATATTGATTAAAGACAGCATGCAGTGGCAGTGTTGCTGCACAAGAAGCTCCTCAGGCTTTCCTGTTTTGGGGTCTGGTTTTGTCCGGACCAAGTGTTACACTGAGTTTTATGTCGCTTCGGGTGTTTTTGGACTTAAATCCCTTTTGTGTTTCTGTGAGGCTCTGACACGTCACCCTTTCCTAAATTTAAACTCTTGTTGTTAAGCGTTGCTGTTCCAGTAATAAACACTGAGGGCGTGTGTCACATGAGGGCCCGGGATCGTTCTCGAGAGCACTCGACTCCGAAGACTGGTTCATTTTGATCAATGCATTCACACACGAGCGTTCTACGCTCGGGAACCATCCGAGAACGAATCAGATATGGAAGCCAGTCGTTCCTGAGAACGGAAGTAGATCGTCCGAAATCTCCGTGTGCACGTAACACGTGCCAGTCTCATAGCTGATAAAGTAGGAAGGCATGCGAGAGCATTCCTCTCGACATTTTTTCAGTAATATTAGGTGTAGTGCGAAGGTTAACATCCTTGTGTGTCACGCCACGTGACTGTGTCAAATCTTCCCTAAAACTCCTTCTTCTCTCTTTGGAGCATTGCTAATACCTTTCTCTAGCGACGCCGCTTCATGATTCTGTGTACCGTTTCTGTAACCTCTTCATTTTAATATTGCAAAATATTATTATTATTATTATTAACACCACTTGCTATCCAGCTTGCTCCCCCATGCAATACACTAATCCTGGTTAAAATCCTTGTAATGTTTTTTTTTGTTTTTTGTTTTTTTGTATCTAAGCTGAGAAGCTAGCTAGCGTCGCGAGCATGATCAACCTAATCTAGTGTGCATTAATAAACGCGCCCACCGTGTCTCCTCTCGCTCCTTTCACACACAGATTTCTCACACGAGATTGTCCGTGTGTGTCCCAGCGTTGCAGCCGGCGAGGGTGAATGAGGAGGCGGAGTGTATTTCAACCTCTTAATCGCTACCGAAGTGGGGGGGTTGGGGGGGGGGGAAGGCTCCCTGTCAATCAATGATTGCCTTGCATTCTGTGACCCTTGCTTTTCTTTCACGCTCCCTCATTCGTCACTTCTCAGAGAGTCGCTTCTTCACTTAAAGGATGAAGTAAACACTAAGCTACCATATGTGGAAGCTGGAGCCGTTTTTCACGTGCTGTTTATGTAGGTCACGTTGACTCCTTTTCTCTGCGTTTGCACATGCCCACATATTTTGCACTCCACTTTGGCTTCTCGAGGAAGGTCGGAGTGGTCGGAGGCACGGGCTTTCCGAGTCTGGTTTTTCGTCGATGTTGAGAAGCAGCAGAAATAAAGCGTGTTGTTGCACAGATCCCAAAATGAGGACGAATTAAACTTCTTCCCTTTAAAAAAATTTTTTTTTTTTTTTTTTTTTTTTTTTTTTTTTTTACACTTTTGAAGATGTAGCACGTCAGCAACACACACACCCCTTTTCAGTCCTCATGCACTAAAGCATTACGCTCCCCTAGGCTTCCTCTTCATAAAGTAGACTGCAAAATGTGACTGTTTTACCGCCTGGCCTGCACTCACACGTATTAAAGACGGCATGCAAGAGGCTTAGCTTCATTCGCCCGCTTTGGTCCTCCAATAAATAAACGCCCTTTTTTCTGCACCGGGCTTTCCATAATCCTCTATAGGTGCCGTCTGTAAAGAAAGTCGTATGGTTGTATAGGATGTCTCGTATTTATTGCTGTTCATGCGGTTTTGAAGTGTTTACTCTTCCCATCGCCGTTACGACGCTCGCTGCTTTAGTCTCGACATCAAAAGGTGACTCACCTGATGCCCGTTCCTTTATGTCCACACACACACACACCCCCCACCCCAATAACGAATGACGTCTGTTTGTTTAAAGAACAGAGCAAACTCGAGTCCGTATCGTACAATAAAAAATTTGGCAAACACCAAACACACACAAGTGCATCTACCTGTGTGTACTTTTTTTCTAGAATTTTCTCCCAAAAGTCAGTCTTTTACGGTGCACTAAGAAATCCAGCTGTTGACATTTTAATGTGATGTAGATAAGAGGCACCGTGTTGGTCAATGTTAGCTTTTAACTCTCTTTTATTTACTGGACCTTTATTGATGTGATTGGAACATGTTTATAGGTGTGTGTGTGTGTGATGGCAGAATGTTGTTGTGAGGTGATGAGTGTTGGTGTTTTCTGCATGAATGTTTGAAGGTGAATGTTGGATTTTTGATCTAAAGCGTGTATGACGAGTGTTGGTGTTTTTGTTTGTTTGTTTGTTTTTGGAGAATTAGTGTTGAAATTTTAAGGTTTATGTGGGATTTTTGGTGTATGATGATTAATGTTGGTGTTTTGTGTATGATGGTTTTATGGATTGGTGTTGAAACTTGTAGGTTTATATTGGATTTTAATGTACAGTATTGGTGTGCGGTGTTTTATGGATGGTGGTGAGGATTGTTGGTGTTTCTGTGGATGAGGGTTGGAACTTGGCAGGAACGTGTTGGATTTGTAGTAGACGATGCTGGTGTGTGATGGATCTTGGTGTGTGGGAATGTTTGTTTGTTTTTTTTCCGTTTCGAGTGTTTGAACTTGATGGTATGTGTCAAATTTGTAATGGAGAAGGTTGGTGTGTAATGATTATTTTTGGTGTTTGGTGATTAATGTTGGTGTTCTGTGCTTGATTGTTGGTACTTAAAGGTGTCTACTGGATGTAATGATGGAGAACTTTGATGTTTTATGGATTAGTGTTGAAACTGGAAAGTGTATGTTGGATTTTTTAAGTTGAGGTGATTTAATGTTGTTTTGTGCATGAGTGTGTTTGGTGAGGATTGTTGGTGTTTTGTGGATGAGGGTAGTAACTTTGAACGAGTATGTTGGATTAGTAGTTGATAGACATTGATGGTGGTGTGTTTATAGATCTTGGTGGGTGGTCATGAATTTTGGTGTTTCATGGTCGAGTATCGGTTCGATTTTTGATGGAGATTGTTGGTGTGTGTTTGTTGAATGTTCGTGTTTTCTGCTCAGGTGTTGGATCATAAAGGTGTCCCACCTTAATGATGGAGAATGTTGATGTTTTATGGATTAGTGTTGAAACTGGAAAGTGTATGTTGCATTTTTTTTTAAGGACAGTATCAGTGTGAGGTGATTATTGTTGGATGTTTTGTGGATGGGTGTTTGTGTGTGATGAGGATTGTTGGTGTTTTGTGGATGAGGGTTGGAACCTGATGGTGTATATTGGATTTTTTATGAATGAGTGTTTGTGTGGTGAAGATTGTGGATGAGGGTTGGAACTTGGAAAAGCGCATGTTGGATTTGTAGAAAGACATTACTTGGTGTGTGATGATGGAACTTGGTGTGTGGTGATAAATTTTGTCGTTTCATGGACGTGTTGGAACTTGGATGTAATGATGGAGAATGTCGATGTTTTATAGATTAGTGTTAAATTGTGAAGCTGTATATTGGATTTTTCATGGACAATATTGGTGGTTTGGAGTGAGTGTGGTGAGGATTGTGGCTGAGGGTTGGATCTTGAAGGTGTATATTGGATTTATTGATGGAGAATTTTGTTTTATGGATGAGTGTTAACTGAAATGTGTGTATCGGATTTCTAATGGAGAGCGTTGGTGTGTAATGATTAATTTTGGTGTGTAGTGATGAATACTGGTGCTTCAGTGTTGGGACTTAAAGGTGTCCACTGGATGTAATGATGGAGAATCTTGATGTTTTATGGATTAGTGTTGAAACTGGAAAGTGTATATTGGATTTTAAATGGACAGTATTGGTGTGAGGTGATTAAATGTTGGTGTTTTATGGATGAGTGTTTGTGTGTGGTGAGGATTGTTGGTGTTTTGTGGATGAGGGTCAGAACTTGAATGTGTATATTGGATTTTTAATGGACAGCATTGGCGTGTAATGACTGCTGGTGTGTGATTGGCGTTTTTATGATTGATTGTTGGCACCTGATGATGTATATTGGATTTAATAATGTAGATTGTTGATGTTTTATGGATTAGTGTTGAAGCTTGAAGGTATATATTGGATTTTAGATGGACAGTATTGGTGTGGATGTCAGTGGGTTTTGGATTAGTGTTTGGATTTGAAACTATATAGTGGATTTGTAATAGAGAATGTTGATGCGTGATGATGAATGTTAGTTTTTTGATGATTTTGAAGAAATTTAAACATGTCTTTATGGATTTCTTTTGGGGATGGTTGGCGTCTCTTGGTGTATATTGTTTTTTTGTTTTGTTTTTTTGGATGGATAGTATCGGTATGTGGTGATTAATGTTGGTGTATTGTGGATTAATGTTTGGATTTGAAGCTGTGTTTGTGTGGTTTTGTAATAGCAAATGTTGAAGTGCGATGATGAATGCTTCTTTTTGAAGATTATTCTTGAAATTTCAAGCCGTATATATTCTCAGATTTCTGTTGGTGAATGTTTTAAGATGACTTGGTGTTTATGGGCGAGTCTTGGGCGAGATTTTGATGGTGTACACCAGGGTTTTGATGGAGAATGTTGGTGTGATGTTGAATGCTGAAATTCAAAGACGTGTACTTTATATAAAGAATGTCTGTGTCTGATGGAGAACGTTTGTTTGCTTTTTTTAGGGTTGCGGATGTTTCCGTCGTGCAGATTATTTGGAATTCTAAGGTAATTGGAGAAGGTTGTTGTTGTTGGCACACATCGTCCCTTGGAGTTTAATGACACGTTTATGTTGTTTTAAGGAAAAAAACCTTAGTGCGTGTGTTTGAAGAGGCACACTATGTTTTGTTTTGTTTTTTACAAACGTGCCAGTTCAAGTTGGCCTTGTTTGTCGTATTTATGCAGTAGGTACTGTGAATACATCCTCAAACTCCACCAGGCCATCAGACCCACAGTTCTGCTTGGTTAAGATTAGATTCAACTTTACTGTTATAGGGCGAAGTACAGAACTAATGAAATGCAGGTAGCATCTAGCCAGAAGTGGCCTGTTTACAGTAAATACCAATGCGTCATACAAACGTAAGATGCAGTAGGTAATAGAGTTATAGTGTGTGATATGTTTTTTATGGAAACTAAAATAATGCAAGTATCATTTTCTAATCTTTTCTCATTTTGATGGAATAACTAAATCACCTACGAGCCTCTTCCACTGCTGTAGGCATGTAAACACAGCCATGTTTAAGTTGTTGACGGGTGTGTTTCAAATGTTATGTAATCCCTTTTTTTTTTTCACTCAACTGTTCAATTACTCTATCCAACCCTTGTGTGTGTTCGAGAGAGAGAGAGAGAGAGAGAGAGAGATTGGTTCCAGAGCAAGCAGACCCCTGCACTTTCTGTGCACACATGGTTCAAGATCTGCATATGAATGAGGCCTTCTGCTCCGAGAAAGCGAGTTCTGGCTCCCGTCTTTGTTTCCCCCAGAACTGGCTGAGGCCCCACACCCCTTCTTCTGTTATGCAATCCTCCTCTACTGGGAATCTGTGTGTGTGTGTGTGTGTGTGTGTGTGTGTGTGTGTGTGTGTGTGTGTGTGTGTGTGTTTGTGAGAGAGAGTGAAAGAAATAGAGCACTAAAATGGGCCCCTCGTGTAAAAGGGGGAGAAGAAGAAGAAGAAGGCCGCTGTGGGGCCCAAGGGGGGCAGACGTCTATCGTAGGGACGGTATGTACGAGGACGGTCAGGGGTAGTCGATCTGCACTGACCTAATTTAAGAGGAGTTTGCAAGCATGTTTGTTTTTAAGAAGACGGATCTACGTCCAAACCTTGTGTTTCCTCTCTCTCTCTCTCTCTCTCTCTCTCTCTCTCTCTATACCGTCGTGTCTCCCAGAACCTGTTTGCGAAGAAAAACAAAACCGAGGCCACGAGGGCTCAAAATGGAAGCTTTGTGTTAACGTCAGTAAAGCGCTCGCACAGGGCTGTTCCTCACACACACACACACACACACATGAGGTTCCCCAGACTCAGTACTGCCCCTCGTGCTGAGAGCCCATAGGCTTCCTGTGGTCCCATCACCCGGCCCACCCACCCGCCCCCCGGTTCCTGTTGCAAAGTCAGAGGGTCTGTCGTCTGGCATTCCGTCCCGAAAACACAGTGCAGTTACGTTGTGATCTCTCTCTCTCTCTCTCTCCCACCCGCGTCATCGTAACTACGCCCATATGTTCGCCCGTGTCTCGTACGTCTCTGTCTTAATACCGTCTCGGTCTTAATACCGTCGTGCCTTTTCATGTTTCCTGAGCACCAGTGTGACGCTCGTTTAGGATGCAGGTTGTAGAAAAGAGGTGCAGGAAATGTATTTTGTAATATCCATATACATGATATACATCATTTCTTCCTGTTTTTTTTTTTTTTGTTGTGTTTCTTTTGAGACAGCTTATTGTTATTTTTGTTCAGCATGAGAGTTTTAAGGAGTATTAAGCAGTAAAGCCATCAACAGGAAATTCCAGAGAGAGAGAGAGCGCATGTTTGAGGGGTGTGAGCCATGCTTCAGCTTTGTGGAAAAAAAAAAAAAAAAGCTAAATTATACATCTGCAGCTGCAAATCTGCCAACATTTGCAGACATTGTACGCACATGCTCTCAGGTATTTGCCAACATGTTTGTACGTAAAAAAAAAAAAAAATAAATAATGCATGTAACCAGATGAGAATTTACAGAATGAAAAAAGTAAGAAGAAATTCAACTGGAATATCTTGTAAACGGGTTAAAATCTCCTCGTCCTGTTTCTATTCAGAATTGGCTCCCGTAGGCCCGGTGCTCGTGCGCAGTTATTGTCCTCATGTCTTGTAATCCCACGGCTACCTGAGCATTAACATGAGGCTGAGCACCACAGATATACACACGGCATAATACCGACGGGGTTTTAGTGTGTGTGCGTGTGATGTAGCTATTTTTATTTAAAGTAATGAATGTTGTGTTATTGTATACCAGACAGATGGGCATGTTAGTGCGTCATAAAATATAAGAGCCTGTAATGTTCCTGTATGCAAATAAGGACAGAAGTGTAGTGACTTTCTGGTCCGAAAGCCGAGTGCTATACCGAGAGACCGTCTCGGGCCGGAGATTCTCAGAGAGGTGTGACGTGACGAGGTTGCGTGTGCGTGTGTGTGTGTGTGTGTTCGTGTATTCCCCCCCTCCCCCCACCACCTCACGACTGGCCGTGTCCAGATAAACAGATGATGATTTATTTTATTTATTTTTTTTTTGCGATGTTCGGCGCTCATAATCGCTATCTCGCATAAATGTTTGTCTCAAACAATGAATTCGCTCTATTTAAACGTGGACAGGCTTGTGAGCACAACTGAATAAACCGGTCTCTCTCTCTCACACGCGCACACACACACAGCGTGTTATTATGATGAAGCTGCATCCAGAATATACACGACAACATTTCGCTCATTGAGAACAGCTGCAGATGAATATTACAGCAGAAATAATAACAATAATAATGTCTTCAGGTCCGCTCCACTCTTTAAAGCTGCTGACACGCCCCTCCTCCTCCAGGGGTCACTTCCTGACCTTTCCCGAACAGACCTGACCCTCTGACCTATAATCCATACACCCCCCCCCCCCCCAAACAACCCCAGCACTTCAGGGAGCCTCAGCCGGACCGGATCGAAGGACAGTGTGTTCTTTGTAACGAGAGGACGTCTGGCTGTCCAGTGCACTCCCCAGTCCTGACTGAAATATGATCGGGCTTAACATTTAGCTTTGTGTGTGTGTGTGTGTGTGTGTGTGTGTGTGTGTGTGTGTGTGTGTGTGTGTGTGTGGTTATCCAGAGGTCTGCGCATGTCTCTATATGGATTAGAGACGATTCATTGTTTTAATAGGCTTTTATTATTTTATGAAATGTATAACAAAGCGCTGTTTTTGTTTTTGTTGATTTGAAGAACGATGATTAATAAGATTCTAAATTCTGTTAATATAGATCGTATTACTTTTACAGCTCTAAGCTGTAGCTTTTTTGTTTTTGTGCTTGTTCATCATTTGAGCAGAATGTACTGTGTGTGTGTGTGTGTGTGTGTGTGTGTGTGTGTGTGCGCGCTCATGATCCAGAAAGGATTTTAGAAAGTGAGATCTGTACAGTGAAGTCATTCAGGACTCCTCCACGTCCTCACTCACTCACTCACTCACTCACTCACTCACTCACTCACTCACACACACACACACACACACACACACACACACACACACACACACACACACACACACGCAGGCGTATGCATCAGCCAGCTTCCCATGATGAACTTTGGACAGAATCAGCTGTCTCAGCGGCTTTGTGACAGATCATCATGTCCCGTTGTGCCAGTTGGACGACGCGTGTTCATCCGCATCAGCATTCAAAAAAAAAACGCCGTAAAGGAAACACAGACTCATGGGAAATTCTCTCAGCCCGTCTGAACGCCAGGAGTCGAATTAGTTCCCGAGTCCAGCGGCCACGTCCAGGGGAAAGTGTTGGGTGGGGAGGGACAGATGGATCGTGCTTGATTTGGTTGAAGTGAGGACAGGTGGCGTGTCGTATAAACTCTCACTGTAAATTAAAGGGCTGAGGGGGAAAAAAATTCAGTAGAGGCTCTCGGAAACACTTCCAGGCAAGTTGGAGAGGGACGGGGCTTTTATAGCAGACATCACTTCTCCCCGTGTTTACTCCACACAGCAGGCGTCGTGGCTTCGCCTCGCGCTCTCCAGTTTCCCCGCCTGCATGCGGACGGCTTCAGAGATTTAAAAAAAAAAAAACAACACTGAGGACCGGGAAGAATGAATTTCAGATATGGAGAAAAAAAATAATGATTTTGTAACATTTAAGTGTTTCTTAAACACTGTTGATTCCCATAAGTTTAGTGAAAGCATCGCTGGCTCCTCCTCGGAAGGTTGGAGGTTCAAATCCCACGTTGGTCAGAAAGGTTACACCCCGCACACAGCGCTTCAAGTTCGAATTCGATACGGCTTCGTCTGTGAGTCGAATTAAAAGCATCGTCGCGAACATGCGAATTGATTAAACAGAGCCACAGCGCTCAGGTCTCTGCAGTCAGACGGTTTGTGTCCTCTTCGCTCCTCGTCTCGCAAGCCCTTCAGCCAAGTCATTACCGATTTAATAATCTGCTACCATCTAACCGGTCGAATTCATTTCTCCCACATCGTGATTTTTAGCTAAGGCTAAAAAACAAAAAAAAAAAACAAAGGCTAATTGATGCGGCGCTACTTTACCTAATGAGAGCATCGATTGTTCCGTGGCGCAGCTGCCGACGGTGAGACACGGGGGTCAGAGCTGGTGCGCTTGTTTTTCGTGATTGCTTTGTTTCATCAGAGAATCGTTTATCCATCAGTGGCAGAACGAAAATCAACTTGCGTATATATAATATAGATTTCTGGCTTCGTCACGAAAAAACGACATGTCTGTTATATCGATAAACTTCCAGTGAGCATTAACTGTTAAGGATGGATTAAAAAATAAGTTTATTGTTCACGTGTGGCTGGTGTGATTACGTTTTTGGGGCGTTGGCTCACCTCTCTGTGCCCTGCGCTCCTCTGGCCTCTTTTATTCTCATCCCTAATATTTAATTCATTCAGGAGCTGAGAAACATGCAGGCTCAAAAAAAAAAAAAAAAAACTTCACCTTCTCCCCACACACACTCGCTAGCCGATTCACCCCACCCTAATACACACACCCCATTCTGTCTTGTGTGTGTGTGTGTGTGTGTGTGTATACCTCTGAGCCTGTGCCCCCCGCCAGAGAGGCTCCATCAGGAATGAGTAGGGATAATGGGCCGTGTTAGCTCTGCTCCTCTGTCTGCCTGCCTGCATGCATGTGTTTTTCTTCTTCTTTTTTTTCTTTTTTTTTTTCTCCTCCACACCGACAGATCAGGTTTCCGTCCCTTGGTGTTGTTTACACCCCCAATCCCCTCCTGCAGCAACAACTGCTGCCTGTCACCCGGCAAACCAGAGAACACTACACCCCCCAACCCCCCCCAATAAAGAGCAGGTTCGAAACACACAAAATAAAAGAAATAAAAAAAACTCTCTGCGTATCGAGGCCGGGCGCCATTGTGCTTCGTATCGCGCAAATCTGAAATCCATCGCAATCAACAGGCGTTGACCTTTGGGGGAGGGTGTGGTCAGAGAACATCGGGTTAAAAGTTCACACATCCATACAACACAAAGCAGCAGCGAATCGGAGTAACGGATCAGCGTTCAGAGGAGATTAAAATTATCTCGTCCCGAAGACGTACGGAATAAAAATATATCGCTTTGATGTTCAGTAGGACATTATCAAAGAAACACAGCTTGTTTTGACCTCTTCATCCTTTACACAGCGTCACTGATCGCTCCACTCCATGGCTGTGTGTTAGACCTCAGCGCCACAAGCTGGTATAAAACATCAGCACGTGGCACATCGTCGTACGCTCACGTGAACGTAGCATGGGGATGAGCGTCAGGATTCAGCTGTGATGTTTGTGAAAGAAGTCACATCCCATCTCCCTCTGTTCTCTTTTGTTCTTTATCCAGCGCTTATTATTATTATTTGTTGTTGCTGTTTTTTTTTCATCTAATTCTTAATTAATACAGCCTCATTCATGTTTCTCAGACACACGCAGGTGTGAGCTACATTTCTCTTCCTAAATGCCTAAATGCAGAAAGTCGGACAAGAAAGTCAAACCAAATCGTCTTTCAGCGCACTGCAGGTCCATATGATCATTCGTGTTAACCCGCGGTCTTGCGTCCAAACCCGGGGACTAAATGCCTACTCTCAGACTAAGATGCAGCCGTTAATTGGAGAATCGGGTTTATATAGAGCGACGCAGACGTGCCCAAACTTTAAGCACAAACGGTTTGCTTTCATTCATCTCTATCTAGCGTCTCGTTATCGTGTCTGTAAGTCTTTCTGCCACTGCGGAGTAGACGCAGACAGACGGGGCAGAGAGAGAGAGAGAGACGCCTTGGGCCCAGCCTCGGGGCACAGAGATCTACTGCCACGCACCTGAGTTCTCCGCGAGCTCTCTCACACACACACACACACACACACACACACACACACACACACACACACACTGCTCTGAACTGTCTCACACACACACACACACACACACACACACACACACACACACACACACTGAGTTTAGAATCACCTTCAGAGCTGGATATCAGAGCTCAGGATGACCGATACAACCGCACCGGGACTATCTACACCCAGCTAGAAGAGGGGGGGGGGGATAAAAGGCGTATTTGTTTGCCAGTATTTTCCTTTCCTCTTAGGGTCACGAATTATGAGAATATTTTCATCAGTATGTTCACCAATTGATGTGATATGAACTTCAACTTCATCCAGAGTTTCTGAATCCGTCTCTCAGGCATGAAGGCATTCTTTGTTGTTATTGGTTTACAGCTCATTTCATTTATCTTTACGCCTGTTCAAAAGGTTCATCATGAAGAGCGCCGCCTGCTCTCGTCCCCGTACAATAGTGATGCGCGGGTCGGGTATTTTTCCAACCCGCGGGTCCCGCTTTTATGAAATTATTTGGCCCAGCCCGCCCCGCACCACTGTATCTATTTTTACAACCCGCCCCGCCCCGCACCTGCGACCATTAAATGATGTAAATTCC
>JAQMYK010000023.1:13047949-13062523 GCA_030014345.1 Clarias buthupogon | reverse complement strand
CTGGGAGTGCTGGGTTTCTCTTCACTTTGAGAATTGTGTGTGTGTGTGTGTGTGTGTGTGTGTGTGTGTGTGTGTGTGTGTGTGTGTGTGTGTGTGAAGGTTTTTTAAAAAAATACTTATTCAGGTCATTTGGTAATGTCTGATGATGATAGGAGGTCAAATCCACTGCACTTGTGGTTCTAAGAGATGAAGATAAGAAACATTAAAGCGTAATGACTTTCAGAAGCATGAAAAAATGCAACGCACGTGGAGCTCACCAAGCAGTGTGAACCTTGTGATCTTGTGTTAAAAAATGTAAATGCGCATTGGCGATAATCAAACCGCAGGAAAATCCAATTCGCTCAGTCTCATTTGAATTTGCTCGTCTGAACATCTTGATTGCAGCCTGAGAGATGGTGGTGGTGTGGAGGGGAAGTTGAAATGATATAGAAATATATATATTTTAAAATACTGTTTCACTGCATAGATGGAGGAAAAAAAGTAAACATTTGTATTCTCCGAACAGGACAAACCCAGATGTTAAAACAAAAAGACTTGAAATTGGGGGAGAGAAAAAAACACGTCAGTCCAAATGCTCCAGATTGGTTAGAATCACTCATTCAGGCAGTCGATCGGGTCTAACTTGGCCTTTTTCTCCCCTTTTCTCCTACACAGAGAAGCAAGGTCCGGAGCGGAAGCGCATTAAAAAGGAGCCCACCAACACCAGGAAGCCAAGCTTGCCTTTCGGGATGGGCATGCCAGGAATCCGGGCTGGGTACCCGCTGTCGGAGCGGCAGCAGGTGGCTCTTCTTATGCAGATGACGGCGGAGGAGTCAGTAAACAGTCCAGGTGCGTGCTTGTCATGAGCGCCACGTCCTTCGAGCCCCCACAAGCTCTCGCTGTCCCTGCTGAACTCTCTCTCTCTCTCTCTCTCTCTCTCATATGCCATGCTTCATTAAAACACACACCACAGTGCTTAATTAGAATTCCGTTTAACACGATAGCCCTCATCAATTCCCATTACTACAGCCAAACAGACCACAATCTTAATCCAGTGCTGACTGTGAAAATGGACGTGTTTGTATACTTCTTAAAAACATTTCTTTAGCTTTCCACACAGATGTTGTTATATTGTTGTTGTTTATTTCCTTTTTTGCGGTGGGAAAAGGGAGATTAAAACTTGCAGTGGATATCACTGTGTAGTCTGAAAAAAAAAAAAAACTATTTAGTAATGCAGTCTGCAGTCCGCACTAAACCATACATACAGTTTTATGATTTCAAGGACGTTTTCCTCTTACTCAGATTCAAGTGGTTGCACATATTAAATTTTTACAGGGGAAAAGAACACGTCCTTGCTGTGAGTATTTTAAATTCTCACCATGCACCAGAGTGTTTTTTTTTTTTTTTTTGCTGACTAAAGGAGGAAAAAAGTTAAAGCACTGTCCACTAAGAGCATCGATTCTTAATGAGTCCCTACATAAACCACTTAAATCCAGGCGGTTTTCTTCATCTAAAGTATTACATATAATGTACTAAACACAGTCAGAATTTTAAATAACATTCTGGATGATACCGTACAAAAGAAAGTGTAACAAACCATTTGCATTAATCTCGTTAAAGAGAGTAATTAAACCAACAGAAAGAGATGGCGCTGTTTCCTCTGTGCTTTAGTTGTACAAGACCGCCATCCAGAGGCAGCCGTGGGTCACTGTTTTCGTTTCCAGAGTGCAGTTTTTTACGTTCGCACAAACGTTGTACTGTGTGCATCATCATCTGCCTAACAGATACGCTTCTTTGGGTTTTATTTTCAGACACAACACCAAAGCATCAGTCACAGTCGAATCTGGGTCAGAAGGGAACACCAAACTCTGCCTCAAAAACCAAAGACAAAGTGAATAAGCGGAACGAGAGGGGTGAAACACGGCTGCACCGGGCAGCCATCCGCGGCGAGGTACGCCGCATCAAGGAGCTCATCAACGAGGGAGCTGATGTGAATGTAAAAGACTTTGCAGGTGAGGGAGTGTATTCAGGTTTAACCTGAGCGAATTGTATTAGTGATGTGTTACTACTGGTGTGTTAAATTGCATATCACAAGTCTGCTATATATGATTTAAATCTGCTTTTATGTGCTTTTACAAGTAAGTAATGTTTAAATATACATTTATTTTATTTAATATTGGTAAAAAGATAAATAATAAAATAAAATAAAAATGGATCTCATTGTGATTTCCAGGCTGGACCGCACTGCATGAAGCATGCAACAGGGGGTATTATGAAGTGGCCAAGCAGCTGCTGGCAGCCGGGGCCGAGGTCAATACCAAGGGCCTGGACGATGATACGCCTCTACACGATGCGTCCAACAATGGCCACTTCAAAGTAAGTCAGTAGAGTATATCAAGTAGAGATGAGGAAAAAATCTATTGTTACATGTCACGATTTTTTTGTGTGACATTTGCAATACTGACACCAAAATACATTTTAAATTATTATTTTCTTACATATATTTTGCCTTTTTGGTGGTATAATGCAGTAGATGCTATTATTCACAAAATCATGATACTTTTGAATTGCAGTACATATCTAATCGGCACCTCTGTATCTTGATAATCGTATTCGGTGGTATTCGGATATCGTATTCGGTGGTACCTTGTGCTTCCCATCCCTAGTATTAAGCCAGTGTCTCATGGGATTTTTCACTTAGGATGTTTCACACTAGGTCCCTAGGATTAGTTAGGCATCGTTTCCGAGAACACTTTACCCCAAAGTCCTGGTTCATTTTGATCAGTGAGAACGAAATTGTTCCACGCTCAGGAACCGTGCCCGAGTCTGTCATACTTGGGCACGGATCGAATTGTATATGGAAGCCAATCGTACCTGAGAACAGAAATACATTGCTGCTTAGACATGTCGTCTTCAGTGGCATCGGCCTCTTACAAATTCTTCATGTGCACGTAGCACGCCTCTGACGTACACAGCAATAGCTGATAAAGTAGGAAGGCACGTGATAGCGCTGCTGTTGACATTTTTTTATTTTAAATATCAATAACATTAGGCATAGCACAAAAGTTGATGACCTTGTTGTCTTCTTCTCATGTGTTTAATGGCGGCTCACTAGCCAAGTAGTTGCATACTGCCATCTGCTGTATCAAAAAGTGTAAATACGCAAGTGTACCAGGGAACAAAAATAATGTGGTAGTGGGCTTGGGGGGGGGAGTTGGGGCAATCATTCTCATGTATGGTACAAATAAATTTTGCCTTATGTGAAAACGCCCTCAGCGAACCAGCTCTTGGTTCTTCCCCCCCACTGACTGGGTTTCACTTAGGCTCGTAAACTCTTATGGTGGTTTGTATTTTTCCAGGTGGTAAAGTTACTTTTGCGGTATGGAGGGGATCCGTGTCAAAGCAACAGGAGGGGAGAAACACCGTTGAAGGTTGCAAACTCTCCAACCATGCTTAATTTGTTGCTTGGAAAAGGCACATACACCTCTAGTGAGAGCTCGTCAGGTATGTGCTATAGGTAATTTGTTTTAAAAAGCTTTTTTGTTTTTAAGAATGTTCTCTCCTATAATGATTTTTTTTTCTTTGTTTGTGTACACAGAATCTTCGGAAGAGGAGGACGCTCCATCGTTTGCCCCATCTAGCTCTGTGGATGGCAATAACACAGATTCAGAGTTCGAGAAGGGCTTAAAGCTGAAAGGGAAGCCCCTGGACCCGCCTAAATCCACCACCACGCCGGTCAAGGACGAATACGAGTTTGATGAGGATGATGAGGAGGAGCGCGTCCCACCTGTGGATGACAAGCATTTGCTTAAAAAAGATTTCCGCAAAGATTCTGTCAGCAAGACCAACAGTTTCATCTCCATACCCAAGATGGAGGTTAAAACCTATTCCAAAAGCAACTCACTCACACCAAAGAAGCCTGTGCGTCGGATACTGTCAGATAGCAACAGCTCAGACGAGGATGATCGGACGTTGTGTTTCACACCGACACCCACGCCAAGGCAATCTGCTGCTCAGAGCAACACCAAGAGTAGAGACTCTAACACATTGTGCTCCAAGCAGCAGAAAGACAAAAACAAAGTCAAGAAGAAAAGGAAGAAGGAGACAAAAAATAATGTCAGTAAAGAGGTGCGCTTTGGCAAAGTAAACGACAAGTTCTGCACATCAGACTCTGAGACAGGCGATATAGAGAGTGAGGACGATAAGGGCTCAATGCCAGTTTCGAACTGTGTGAAGGATTCTTCAACTTTGAGCCTTAAAGAATCTAGTGTATTCAGCTCACTGTCTGTGTCTTCATCCTCTTCTTCTCATGGAAGTTTGGGCTCTCAGAAGCTTACACCGTCTCTGGCAGAGCAGCACCCGAAACAGTGGAGGACAGATGGTTGGAAGACCATATCCTCACCAGTTTGGTCTGATGTCAGCTCCCTATCAGACTCTGTCAGGACGAGGCTTTCCAGCGAGTCTGACTATTCCTCTGCTGACTCCAGCGTTGAATCCGTAAAACAAGTGAAGAAGAAAGCGCAGGAAAAGAAGAAAAACAACACGCACGCCAGTGTGCTAGACAAAAAGAGCTCTGACTTTTATAAGAACTCCAATGCTGATGGAACCGTTTCTAAAACAGACAAAGATGGAAAGATATTGAAAAAACACAAAGTAAAACATAAACACAAAACTAAGGAAAAGGAGAAGGTGACAACTTTAGTTTTGAATCAAGACATGAATGAAAAATTTGTCAAAAGCATTTCTTTTGACTTTGATGATTCACGGCAAGAGTCACCTTCTGAAAGTAAAGTTAAACTTTCCAAACACGAAAAAGATCATTTTAAGAAAGAGGACAGGCTGACAAAGGTTAAAGCTGAAGATAAAGACTGGACAGGGAAAGAAGTTCAGAGAGTATCTAAAGAGGAGAAGTCCAAGAAAATAAAGGAGTCTAACAAAGATAGAGTAAGCAAAGACGAGAAGGACAAATCTTTAAAAACTGAAAAGGACAAAGGCATCAAGGACAAAGAAAAGCCAAAGGAGGAAAAGCAAAAATCACATAAAGAGGATAAAAAGAAAAAGTCCAAGGATAAGTCTTTCAAAGCAGAAAAAAAGAGTGAGCAGCGGGAGGAGAAGCATTTCAAGTCGGACAAAGACAAAACTGTAAAAGAGGAAAAGTCAAAAAAGGATAAGACTCTGAAGGAAGAGCCAGAATATGAGGACTATGATATGAAAAATCCTTTTTTAGAAGACACCAAGATGAGTGCGTCAGATCACGATGGATGGCCATCAGATCTTTCCTCCGACAGCTCGCTCTATGAAGATGACAGTTGGGATGCCCCCATGAAAGAATATAAAGCAAATAACAATCCTGTAAAACTTATCGTTGAAACGATGAAAGACGAAAACAGGGACCGGAAGAAGGACAACAAAGTTAAAGACAAGAAGTCAGAGCATGGAGACAAGCGCTTTGAGAAAGACGTCACTTCCAAGAGGAAAGAGAAGGAATCCTCTGACAAAGGAAGCGACAAGGGAAACGAAAAGAAAAAAGACTGGACTGACAAACAGAAGCTGAACTCCAGTCACTTGGACAAGGAGAAGAAACGAAAGGAATCAGCTGATGGGGTCATCAAAGAGAAAAAAGAAAAGGAGTCTCTTGAGTGCAGCAGGGACAGGAAAGATTCATATGAGTTTACCAAGGAGCGTAAAGACTCCAAAACCAAAACGGAATGCTTGAGAGATGAATATGGCAATGAGGGCTTCTTTAAATCAGAGAGTGAGACTACTCCTAAGTCAGACCCCAGGGAGAGGAACCATTCAGGAAAAGAAAAGGAGAAGAAAGGTGATGGCATGGAGAAGAAAGACAAGGTAAAAGGCGAAAAGCACAAAGATAAGCCAAAAGATCGAAGTTTGGACCAGGAGAAACCCGAGAAAAACTCAGTTGACAGGTCTTTGAAAGATAAAGACATTGAAAGGAGTTCTAAAGACAAGAAAGATGGGGCTAAAGATAAATACAAAGATTCTCACAGCAAGGATAAGGAGAGGAAGATGTCATCTGAGCAGAGTAAAGACAAGAAAGAAAAAATATTCCAAGACAAACATAGTGAAAGGGAAAAGGATTTCCTCGAATTTAAAAAGGAAGAAAAGAAGCCTGAAAAGAAGGAGAAGACCTGGTATAAAATTGAAGATATATTCACAGATGAGAGTGAAGATGAGAATGACAATTACAACGGAGGGGTGGCAAAACTGAGTGATTCCTTTGGACTATTGGACTCTCACCGTAAAGATTCCACACCTGATAGAGATGACATAGATATCCTGTCAGATAAACACAGGAAGTATTCTGGAGAGGGAAAACAACACATTACAGAAAATAAGAAAGAAAAGGAGCATAAAGATAAAAAGAAAGAGAAGACGTTTGATGCAGGAAAAGAAAGAAAAAGCTCCATGGAAAAACACAAAGATAAAAAAGACAAAGATTCAACTGATACAAAACACAAGGAGCGCAAAGACAGAGCATCTGTGGACTCAAATCAGGAAAAGAAAATCCGACAAAAACCGGCAGACAAGCGGGACCTCTCTGAGGAAAAAAGCAAAAGCAAATACAAAGATAAACCAGACCATCTGAAAGATAGAAAACCTTCTAAGGGGAGTGGAGAGAATGAGAAATCCTTGCTTGAGAAGCTAGAGGAGGAGGCCATGAATGACTACAAAGATGATTCCAATGATAAGAACAGCGAGATCTCATCAGACAGTTTCACTGACAGGGGTCATGACCCTGTTTCAAGCAGTTTCTATGACTCGTCAAATATTACCTTGCCAGATATGTCAGAGGATCGAAGAGAGTCACTGTCCATTTCTAATCCACAGGACAAATTCAGAGAGAAAGAAAGACATAGACATTCCTCTTCCTCATCGTCCAAGAAGAGTCATGACAAGGATAAAGAGAAAGTTAAGAAAGAGAAAGCTGATAAGAGGGACAAGTCAGAGGAGATTAGAGAGTCCTTTGGACGCAGAGAGAGCCTACCTGTCGAGAAAGAGCCCATGCCCCTGGAAGCAGATCCTTACACTTTTCCATATAGTTCTAAAGGTGATGGCGAGGACGACTTGGACAAAACCTTGGAGTTTGAAAAGGAAATGTCTAAAAAGGATAAGACAAATAGTGTCATTACCAGTGAAAAGATAAAAGACAAAAAGAAAAAAGAGAAACATAAGGAGAAGGTAAAAGAGGAGAAGCATAAATATTCAGATGGTTTTGGGTCTTTTCGGCACACCAAAGATGAGCAAAAGTCTGGACTGAAAGAAAGCCCTCAGATCACAAATTTGAAAGATAAGTCTAAAGAAGATAGTCCAAAATTCGATGGCAAAAACAAGGACAGAAACCGGGACATCGGAGACAAAGATAGAACAGATTACAACAAGACCAAGGATAAGCTAAGTGACGGCGACAAGCTGTGCCAGTCAAAAGACACTACCCGGAAAGACACTCGCCCGCGTGAAAAGCTTCTGGTTGATGGTGATCTCAGACTAACAAGCTTTGGGAAAATGCTTAGTTTAAAAGATCAGGAGAATGAAGAGCGGCATAAAAGACATAAGGAGAAGATGAAACAAATGGAGAAGTTAAGGCATAAATCAGGAGATCCAAAGCTTAAAGAGAAAATCAAGTCCAGCGAGGATCTGAAGAAGAACCGTAGTGATCTATCATCTAAGAAGTCTGGCACATTAGAGTCTACTTTGAAAGACAAGAAACTTAAAGAGGTGAGCCTTCCATCCCAGATGATGTCCCCTGATAGAAAATCACAGCCAATGGACAGCCAAAACTCCAAAGACTGGCTAGCAGGTCACCAGATAAAGGAAAATCTTCCTGCCTCTCCACGACCTGATCAAAACAGGCCAACAGGTGTCCCTGCTCCTGCATCTGTGATTTCATGTCCAAGCTATGAAGAAGTCATGCAGACTCCTCGTACACCATCCTGCAGTACAGAGGACTACCAAGAAATCATATTTGATGGACTAGACTGTCAGAATTCTTCTGCAATGACGATGTCAATGAATGCCTGCTCACCAACATTCTTTGATAGATATACATCCCAGAACTCATCCCATAGTTTCCCAGAAGGAACTTGCATCACACCAGCGAAGAATATGCAATTACCCCTTGAGAGTCGGTCAATCACCTCTGAGGTCAGAAGACCTTTAGAAGAAGAGTTCAAAGCAGAAGCTGACAAGTTTCATAGACAGCAAAACGCACCTCAAGAATTTGAGTCTTCTGCCTCGCATCGTACTGAAGACAAAATACCAATTGAGAGACTTGATGGTCTTTCAACTTCGTACCCTTCCCCTCAAATGAACATGTTGTCTCCGAGGCCAGACATGACACAGCCTGTCCCCGATAGAGGTTCTGCAGCCAGTTCTGGAAATGATGCCGGTGAACTCCCTCCAGAAAGCATGTATGGTTATCTTATGAAGCCCTCGACTCCAGTCCATAGACCTGATCCTCAATGTTTGGACATAGCTGCTCCTTTAACACCAGCCCCTGCCGCTTTGCCTCCGATGGAAATTGATGACTTGTCCGAACCACATCAGAGTGAGCCCAGTTTGGTGCCGTCTGATCCAGTGAGTGGCAATGAATATTTACCTTCTGTTGTAGAGGAGCAAGATGAAGATGAGGATGACGACGATGAAAATGAAGAGGAGGAAGAGGAGGAAGAGGAAGATAATTCGGAGGAAACAGCTGAAACGCAGATTGCTTCAGATCAGGCCATGCAGCCTACAGAAGATCCTACGTATCCTCTTGGATTACAAGAGTCTGTCATGAAGACTTGGGCTGAATCTCTGGATCATAGAGAGCCTGAAGTCCTTCCGCTGTCACCCGCTCACGCTCAAGATAACATCATGGAAAACTCTTGTGACCAGGCTATAGGGTGGAACTCAGACGGTCTTATGAAATCACCTCATGAAAGTTATGGAGAGGTTGAAGCTGCAGTTTCAAAGATCAGCAGTCCGTATTCACACTCTGATTGTGAACTGCCACCCATTCCAACTGCAATACCAGTTCATTCCATGACACCGCCTTATTCTACATATTCTAGGTCATACTCGCACATTTCAGAAAGTCATTATGAGGTACAGAAAGACAGTGTAGAGGACATTTCATCATCTCCAAGACCCGAAACAGAGCCTGTAGAAACAAACTTCATGCCACCCTCCTCAACCAGACTAGAAACCTTCTTCACAGATATCAAACCGCATGTTGAGGAGAATCAAATTGACATTGCGCCGTCCTGTGTGGAACAAGAGAACAGAGAAGAGTCACTCAGTTACCCTCAGAGCAGTCTTGCCCAACCAGTAAACTGTGAGTCTCACTGGGCTGACCCCTTTCCTAACACAGTTGACGAACTAGATGATTTAAGTCCATTCTCTTTGCCAGACCTTCCCTTCCCAGAAAAAGAGATGCATGAACCCGAAATTACAGCATCTGAGGTAACAGACACCAAACATTCTCCTGTCCCAATAAGACCTTTAGAAACAAACAAAGAACTAGGGGTGTTGGATGTCGGATTTCCCAATTTGACCAAACCCCCATGCTCACCTGCAGTTGTTTCTTTATGCGAGTCTGCTCAGGATTTGGAGCCACCTGCCCACAAGGAGAGTTACAGACCCCAAAATGAGCTTGAGCTTGAACCAGAACCGAAGGACATTCAAGATGTTCCATCAATAAAAGAAACAATCCAGGAAGATCTGCCCATGTTTGATGATCAGGATGAGGGCGATGGCAACATGTATTCAAGTGTTGATGGAGAGAATGACCAGGAATATAGGCAGAAAGACGCAGCCTCTGATATGCTGACACCAACACCACCATGTTTGGAACCACTTCCACATTTAAAATCAGAACAAATCACATCTAATCCTGTGGTTGTCTTAAGTACTTCATGCAACGCCTGCCCAGTGCAACCTCATGCAACTCCTGCTCCAGTCTTGCCCGTCACGTCATCTAGCCCCACCCAAATATCAGAAGCTGTGGAGACTACGGTCAAGCTCCCAGTTCCACCTGCAACAACCGAGGCTCCCAAAAAGGTAGAGGAGATAGCTCCAAGGATGACTCGCAATCGAGCACAGATGCTGGCCAACCAGAACAAGCAGAGCACCGCATTGAGTGTCTCATCATCCACAACCTCCCCTCCTGTTACCACAAGTATCACCACTATTTCTTCCTCCTCTCTTACCACTGGAGAGAAGGAGAAAGAGAAGGAACCCATCACCGCCAACAATGCGCAGGCTTCAAATCCTGTTCTTGTCACCAAAACTAAAGGCCGCGCCGAGGAAGAGGATGGCCAGACACAACATCCCCGCAAAAGGAAGTTCCAGAAATCAGGCCAGCAACAAGTACAGGTTCAGCTGGTCAACACAGCAATGCAGCAAACACGGGAGATGATACAGCAAACGTTAGCAGTTATAGTTAATGCCATCAAGCTGGATGAAATTGAGCCATACCACAGCGATCGCTCCAACCCTTACTTTGAGTACCTGCAGATCCGCAAAAAGATCGAAGAGAAGCGGAAAATTCTTTGCTACATAACACCACAAGCTCCACAGTGCTATGCAGAGTATGTGACGTACACAGGCTCCTACCTGCTAGATGGCAAACCACTGAGCAAACTGCATATCCCAGTGGTAAGAACTATTTTATATGATAATACAACTGTTGTTGTGTTTCCAAAACTGTAACAAAGATATAGTCCAGTTTTTAATACTTGATACCAAATGGAGATGTGTGTTTCCGCCCTTCAGATTGCACCACCCCCATCTTTGTCTGAGCCCTTAAAGGATCTCTTCAGACAGCAGGAAGCAGTAAGGGGGAAACTGCGACTGCAGCACAGCATTGAGCGGGTAAGTGCACTAACTCCCTAATCAACACATCCGCCTGTTTCCTGCTCTCGGATCCTTCAGCTTGTTTTAGCAGTTTTGTTAAAAGTACCGCTTTGATCGCGTGGCACAAAAACCTTTTGTTTCAAGTGATCAAAGCCTTTGCAAAATCGAAAAGTATTGTATCTACAGTGCGTTTTTGCCAGCTGTACCAAGTATTATGTAATACAGTCAAACTCCTCTTTTCATCTTACGCTCATTTAATGTTGCTCTTGTGACTCTGGAAAGTTGTACGTACACAGATCCAGTGGTTGTCAACCCTGGTCCTGGAGGACCCCCGGTCTTGCACGTTATAGGCTGCATTCCATTCCGAAGTGTACTTCACAGGGCCCTCCCTACTCCCTGCTGCGTTTGCAGGGAATGTCAGTGAAGGGAACTTCCCTCGACAAAACCCAACCAGTCAGTCGTCACTTTCTACGTGCGTTACCATGGTAACATAAGCACCTGTCGCTGATGCTGTGGAAATTTCACGCTACGGACATTAAATATTGAATATTTATTGAAACAAAAAACTGATACCATTTATAAAATATACTATTGGCATGTGTGTAACTTGTAAATACATTTTTAATAATGATAATAATAATCAATTAAAGATTGATTTTTTTTTTTTTTTTTTTTTTTATATATAGATTACTAGCCTATAGGATTTCTTGATTAAATTAAAATAACAAATTTTGTGTCCTTTTAATATGATGTCGTCCTCGATAATAATGATAAATATATAATTAGTTTTTCGAGCTCCATTTTTTTCACGCTCCAGCGAGACGCAATGACGTATGGGAAAATTTTCATTCCCTTTCCCGGTGAAGTGAAAACGTGAAGACCTACACAGTTCGCAGTTCCCTTTGAACTGAACATTTTCGCTCCCTGCGGATTGGAATCACACTTAACATGGCTTAATATAGTGCCGGCTGATCAGAACGCACCTATAGTGTTTTCCCTGCTCTACTGCACACGCATCAAGGCAGAAAAGGGCTGTTAATTAGCTAAATTTTAGCGAAGATTAGTTAAATCAGCTAATGTTCTGATTGTTCTGGGAGTGTTCTGGGAGTTGAGTAAGCACAGAAATGTGCATGACAGGGGTCTGCCAGGACCAGGATTGGGAAGAACTGGTTTAGACTGTCCTTCTGTTCTTCGCTAAGTTTTATTTTTCCTTTTTCTATAGGAAAAGCTGATTGTGTCCTGTGAACAAGAGGTCTTGCGAGTTCACTGCAGAGCGGCCAGAACCATTGCCAATCAGGCTGTCCCGTTTAGTGCTTGCACCATGCTTCTGGATTCAGAAGTTTACAATATGCCATCAGAGAGCCAGGTAGAAGTCTTTTACTCTCGTAATGAGCCTACCTTTCATCTCAGGTATGAAGGATGATTTGTTAAATGTCGATATATTGGTATTTTAACAGGGGGATGAAAACAAGTCCGTAAGAGATCGATTTAACGCCCGACAGTTTATCTCTTGGATTCAAGACGTGGACGATAAATACGACCGCATGAAGGTAAGAATCACATTCGTATCTACTGATAGAAATCTTAATCGTTACAACCTGACCAGAAATATACCTGAGCACAATTCTAAATGATTATACTAACTGTTTTTTAATTGCTATTCAATTACTAGAAGTAGATAAAGTTTAAGTTTCAGAGGTCCCACATATTATTTGTTAATATCGCCATCCCGATCCCCGCAGACGTGCTTGCTGATGCGGCAGCAGCATGAGGCCGCCGCTCTCAACGCAGTGCAGAGGATGGAGTGGCAACTCAAGGTGCAGGAGCTGGACCCTGCTGGACACAAATCTCTGTGCGTCAACGAGGTTCCCTCCTTTTACGTGCCAATGGTCGACGTCAACGACGACTTTGTACTGTTGCCCGCGTGACACGAACACACAGACGCAGGGAGCGCAGTCTAAAATCCTCATTTTTCAAAGAGACATCAGACAGCAAGTTTGGTAAGGGCTAGCCGGTTCGAAAACGAAGATTTCTTTGAGAAGAGTATATACATATATATTATATAGAAGAAGGTAAAAGAAATAAAAACTAAATGCTCCCCTTCCGTCAGAAGAGGGGAGCGCCTTTTTCCCGGGGGAAAAACACAACTTGCACTTTCATCCTTAAAGGTTTTTATGCTTTTGTTTTGGAGTTTAAGAAGCAACACTGTTTTGCTTTAATGCTAGCCCGCCCTCTCCTGCCAGTTGATTTGGGTGAAACTAAACGGGGAAGAGAAAATTTTTATTTTTTCTTTATTTTTGTTCCCCTTTAAACTAATTTGCAACACAGGGGAAGGGCTGAGACAGGCTCCTCCACTTTCACCCTTCAGGATCAGGGACAGAAGGCACCAACGGTCTCCTCGAGTGTGCTGAACAGAAACAACATAATCCAACACTTCGAGGGTGAAGCCACATATTAAAGGAAAAAAAACAAAACAAAAAAAAAACAAAAGACATATAAGGTCGTAAGGTGCAAGGTGAACGCTGAAACATCCACGGCTACAGCAGGACAGCATGCTGTTGGACTCGGATCTCTCATGACCACAGCAGAGGAGAGCATGGCTCCCTGATGCCCACAGCGCCCAGAGCACGGCAGTGTGGTGAGGCTCAGAACAAGAGAGAAATTCCTCCAGCACCAGGACATCCCATCTCAGACATCATGATGAGACACAGGGTGTTCTCAGACGAAGGGGGGGAAATAAAGGAGCAGAGCAGATTCACACAGCCTCTGATGGTCCACTGCGAAAGCCAGGTTCGTCGTGCTGGCACTCTGCAAACATCTGCAGAAAGAGAAGGAGGCGGAGGACAACTCGAGAAACGCAGTGTTGCAAACCAAGAGGCAGAGACTTTTACAAATGACGTTTTAGTGGATTTTTTTTTTTTTCGGTCTTTTCTTTACTCGGGCATTTCATTGTTCCCTTTCTGAGGACGTGACTTGAAACACTACAGAGCCAATGTTAGTTTAATGGAGAAAAAAAAAAACATTTAAAAAAATCTGAAAAAATATTGTATTCCGTAAATGATGTACAGTTTTTATATTCGTTAACCAATGTATTCTCGCTGCCTTCTAGATAATTTATTTTGCCACCCATTACTGCACAGTTGTAAATAACTTATGTACTGTAACATCACACAGTTAAGTGTAAAAAAAGAAAAAAAAAATAAATGAATAAAATTATCTTTGTATGTACAGTTCACTTTTGGGCAGCACTTCCCCCATCCCTTACCCACGGGCCAAAATGTGTACACATCGTCAGTATTTTAAGGACCGTGTGTGTGTGTGTGTGTGTGTGTGTGTGTGTGTGTGTGTGTGTGTCCTTAAGGTTCTGTCCAACGTCAGTCAAAAGTGTGCGTCTGCCGTCATCAGACTTAAACGTAATCCCTCAGAAAGAAACCGTCAGGGCCACAAACATAGTTCTCAGATGTAGCAGAGTGATTATGGATTATTTAAATAATAGTAGAGGTATATTATTCATTGCTTTAATACACAAGTATGTATCTTGAAAAAGAAAAAAAAACGCGAAAAAATAAACCAAGAAAATGCCTTTTCACAGTAACATTTTCTGATTTCATGTAAAGCTGCACACGTTATAGCTACTGTAGGAAGATCAGCAGCAGTGTGCCGAGCCGGTGTGTGTGTATATATATATATATATATATATATATATATATATATATATATATATAAAAAACGTGGTTCTTG
>JAQMYK010000023.1:13012779-13024812 GCA_030014345.1 Clarias buthupogon | reverse complement strand
ATTTACATCATTTAATGGTCGCGGGTGCGGGGCGGGGCGGGTTGTAAAAATAGATACAGTGGTGCGGGGCGGGCTGGTGCGGGCCAAATAATTTCATAAAAGCGGGACCCGCGGGTTGGAAAAATACCCGACCCGCGCATCACTACTGTGAATGAGTGAGTGGGTGTGAATGAGTGAGTGAGTGTATAGGTATGTGTGTGTGTGTGTGTGTGTGTGTGTGTGTGTGTGTGTGTGAGTGAGAGTGTTTGTGTGCATGTGTGAGTGAGTGGGGTGGATGGATGAGTGAGAGAGGGTGATTGGTTGAGTGAGTGGATTGAATGAGTGGGTTTGAGTGAGTGGGTGAATGTATGAGTGGATGTGTGTGGGTGGGTGGATAAGAGAGTGGGTGAGTGTTTGAGTGAGTGGGCGAGTTGTGGATAGATGTTTAAGTGAGTAGGTGAGTGAGTAGTAAGTTGGAGGGTGAGTAGGGGGTGTGGGTGGGAGGTTGAGTGAGTTAGTATTGAGTGAGTAGGTGGGTGGGTCGATTGCAGGTTGATTCCCGGCCAGGTTCGATTCTCGTCTCTGAGTGGGTGAGCAAGTGGGTTTAAGTGTGGCCAGGTGTTTAAGTGAGTAGAGGTGGGTGTGGGTTGGTGTTTGAGTGAGTCGGTGTGTGAGTGGGTGAGTCAATGAGTGCGTGGGTGAGTGAGTGAGTGGATTTTGAATGAGTGAGTAATTGAGTGGGTTGGTGGGTGGGTGTTTTGAGCGAGTGAGTAAGTACCTGACATGAGCTGTACACTGTTAGCTGGGTGTTTTTTATACAGTTTACATCTTCCACATCACTGTGTGAAAATAAATGAGTGTGAATGTGCAGAGACAGGACACTGCACGGTCTACCAGTAACAGAGCATTTTATTGGTGGATTCAGGCTCGGTCTGAAACTGTGGTTTTGTTTATTCTGCTCCTCGCATTCTACAGAGATAGATGTGGCGTTCCCAGAAGACCCTCAGCCCACGTACCACCATGTCTTTGAGCTCCGTCACACCAGAGTTATCTGGAGGAACTGTCTCATCCTGGCCTTTACCCTGTGAGTGACACTTGTACACTATTCTAAGTGTTCTCAGTTTCCAAGAACAGTACATTACTAAACCTGGAACAATATATAATGTTTTCTATTTCCTATAATAATCGTATGCCCTCAACTCACAGATGTTATTCAACACATGTTCAAAGAGGACAGCATTTTATGCCATTAATTCATTATCAGTAATCATGACAATTTTCACAGTTGGGAATCATATTTTTAATATTTTATTTTTATTAAAAGAGGTTAGTTAGCACGGACACCTTGCACATCCAGGGTCCGGGTTTGATTCTCGGCCAGGTTTTCCTGTGTGCATGGAGTTTGCATGTTCTTCCCGTGCTTGGTGGGTTTCCTCTGGGTACTCCGGTTTCCTCCCACAGTCCAAAGATCTGCAGATTAGGCTAATTGGCGTTCCCAAGTTTCCTGTAGTGTGTATGTATGTGTGTGTGCCCTGCGATGAATTGTCCAGGATATACCCCGTCTCATGCCCCAAGTCACCTGGGATGGGCTTCAGGCCCCCCACGACCCTGAATAGAAAATAAAGCGGTTTAGACGGCGAGTGTGTGAGTAAAAGAGGTTACAGAACATATCAAGTTCAGGTTCTAGTTTTAGTCACCTGCCCAAAGTCTTTGCCTTTCCTTAACACATATATCACTCTTATTAGCAACAAAAAAGACAGAATAAATGTCTTAAAATTGATCACATGTAATCAGTTTACCAGAAATTTCCAATGTCTTTCTAATGCTCTCTTTTACGCACCACTCACATACAACACCACTATTATATACCTTATGTAGCGACCATTGTCAGTGAGTATGAGGCCATAGCTAATGACATCATATCCTGATGTCCAGAAGAGCATAGCGTTAACGATGCTACAATGTCTTGTTTCTTTTTTGTCTTAAAACTAGGTCTGTCGATATGAACACGTTAACGCATGTGATTAATCAAGAAATTTTAACGCATTACTATTTTTATTACTATTTTTTTACAGCAAATTAATCAAATAACCAGGTTTGACCCTAATGGCGTGCCATAATCGCAGACAAGCATAAAAATATTAAATGTTTAAAGAGGATCATCGATACACTCCGAACTTGTATCATGTGAATGTCTGACAAGTGTTGTGTGTGTGTGTCCGGGATGTTCTCTACCTGCTTTGCAGATTCTTAGGCACAGGGATCCAGTACTGTTTCACACGGAATCTCAACAGCTACTCGCCACACTTCTACTTTTGCTATTTCCTGCGTGCTGTGACGGGAGCCGTGGCTTGCGCCTTCCTGTGTGTGTCCGTTGATCGTGTGGGCCGGAGGGGAATTCTGCTGATCACTGCAATCGTCACAGGCCTGTCCTCACTGCTGCTGCTGGCCCTCACACAATGTATTATAATCAGCACCATCGTCATCATCATGTACACATTACACATATAGTTACACATTACACTAAAGGTCCATGTTCAAACCTGAAACTTGAACGGAGTTTCACCTGTTCCCTGTGTGTGTGGATTTCTTGGGATTCCTCGAACCTCCAAAAATAACATGCCAGTTGTTGAATACTGTGGATTGGCGTTCCTAAATTGGCCCAGTTCTAAATACACATTGTGCGAATGGTAAATTCCTGGCAAATTCCTCAATGAGTCCAAACTACACCATATCATATTTGTATAAGACATGCTGTATTATCTGGAATAACGTAATTTTTCACTTAACAATAATTCACCAAGTTCCTGGACTAAATATTAAGAAACACACATCTCCGCTGTTGAGGTTTTGAGATGATTATGAGATAAAATATTCTGTATGATAAATAGTTTTAAAATTATTTTTGTACATACGTTTTCTGTTTCCTGTCAGACCTGCATGGAGGACTGGTGGTGGTGCTGTCATTAGTGGGACTTCTCTCGTCTCAGGCTCTGGCCATGCTCAGCGTGTTCTTCGCCAGTGAAGTCATGCCTACTGTCGTCAGGTAAGCGGTTGAAATCAAGCTGCACTTGAAGTGAAGATTAAATTAACATATTAAAAAGTTCCTGTCTGTCTTGCGTCTAAGGGGTGGCACTCTGGGCCTGGTGATGGCTGCCGGCAGCGTGGGCACAGCAGCCTCGTCCCTGATGGAGCTGCAGAACAACGGCGGGTACTTCCTGCACCACGTAGTGTTCGCCTCGTTTGCTGTGCTCTCCGTGCTCTGCATCATGCTGCTCCCCGAGAGCAGACACAAGGCCTTAGCCGACTCTCTGAAAGACGGAGAGAGACTGCGCCGTCCTTCACTCTTCCACTCCAGGAGAGGGAGAGACGACCTCCCACTGCTCCACTGCCACCATCCGTCTTCTCAGTACAACCCGGAGAACTACTCGCGCCTGCTCAGTGCCACCAGGAAGATGACCCCATGACACAGTTCTGTACAAGACCGGACTGACACCTCAGCCAACCCTGCTGCAGAGTAACGACTCTTCAAATGATGACCGTGATGGCTCATCATAGCACCGGGTTATAATTGCAGACTAGAGACTTTTACATGAATTTTAGATCTTATGAAGTACTTTTTTTCCCAGCTGCTGTTCTGATCAACTTTGTCCAGTAGGGGGTGCTACTCATTACCAGGATAAACTTGAGAATTGAGATATGTGATGCTTCATATTAATAATATTAAAGTATTGTTACTATTTTTGCTTTTACTATTCTGAATAGGCTAAAGTCAATCTCCAGCTTGATTGAGTGTGCTCTTTCTACTCCACGTTGTGAGAAAGCATGCTTACTTCCTCTAGATTTAAAACGGTCCACATGATATATTTTCTGAAGTTTGACGTCTGTCCACAAACCTACAGGTAAAGCTGTGGTGCTGTAATCTTCTCTCGCAATAACATAATATACATCATTATGTACATAATGATCTCTCACATCATTATAACATAATAAAAAGTAATGATTCATTACTTTTATAAAAGCAAGTCTACGGTAAGAACTTTTTCCTAATGAGAGAATGTTCCACAAACACTGGCTGAAAATTTGTGATGACTGGACTGCCTTTATTTTAAAATAAGTAATAAATTCCTCCACACTCTCCATGCAGACATTCCTATGAGCCATTATAATTTATTCCCTTTATTGTGTTTATGTTCCAGTTCCAGATAAGCTAAGGATCACATGACAGCTGCTCCTCATTCTCTTAGCTGGTCTCATGGCTCTCATTAAATGTATCATGTGACTTTGCCTTCCTGGGACTTTTCACTATTTTAATGTAACTGACCTCACTGAATGGTGCTCACACTGCATAGCTCTTTGTTTGTCCTTTTATCTGTATTTTTGCCCTGTTGCTATTGTCTGATGTGCGCTAAATGAAATGGGTTAGTGATGTAAAGTAAGCAGATAACTGTCACATTAATAAACATACTCTGTGAATGGAGTATATCATTAACATCTGCCATCACTTTCTCACTTTATTTATTCTCTATCCAAAATGTGACCAGTATGATGCTTTTTTTGTTTGTTTTTTGTATGGGACTGATTTGCTGTGTGGCAAAGCCTGGCAAATGGATTTTTTAGATTTGTAATGTACATGTATGGAACTGCAATAAAATACATATTTGGATGCAGATAAATATGCAACTATTTCAGCTCCCAAATAACTTGATGCTATTTTATCTAACCTGTATATTTTTCTTAACTGGCATTTTTCTAAACTGTAAGCCTTATTGCTTTTGCCTGACTGTCCAAGATTGTTTTATTACAGAAGAGGATTAGGGGGAAAAATGTTCTGACCTTTTTCTCAGAATTCAGACTATGATCTCGGAATTCAAACTTTGGAGTCTGGATTTTTACTTTTTTCCTTAGAATTCTGACTTCTTTTTCTCTAATAAAACCTTCTAAGGTTAAAAAAAGAAAAGTAAATTCTGAAAAAAAGCCAGAATTCAAATATTTTTTATAGTGGCCTAATCATCATCTGTATTTTATAAAATCTTATAATACATTTTTTACCACATTTGCACTGCAAATTAAAATCAGCATGGCAATACAAATGTACAGTAAACATTTCTACATGCTTATGCTTTATTAAGAAGCAAATTTGCATGCATTTTAGAACAGTTATAATTATAGAGTAAATAATGACATTGAATAGAAAACATGTTCTACAAACAACAAGGCAGCAGATCCTCCCTGCCTACTGCCTCATACACACATCTGTGGGTCACACACAGGTGCTAATAAACAGCTGAGATCCTGAAAAGAAATTACTGCAATAACAACAGAATTGCCGGCATCTACCGAAAGAAAGCAATAATATGCAACTCAGTTTGTGTATACTAATGTAGAAAATGAAGCAGAATAAAATGTCTTCGATGTTGGGACATTTCTTGAATAACCCAGCCTTTGTAAAAAAAAAAAAAATAAATAAAAGGATTTATAAAATTATCAAAAGTGGAAGCACACGTATGCATGTATGAAATCCATGTGAGTCTTATTAGAGCTTCAGTAATGTCAAACCAGTTCAACTTCCTGTAGAACAAACCTTAAAACCGAGTCAGGTTTTGAAGCACGATAAATAAAACTGAGACATGAAACTGTTTTACTGCCCAGCTTATTCACTCTTCACACACCTAATTCAATAGCTCCCCTTACTGGATCTGATTATAATTATATATTGGCTAGATGACCCCAGACTGCAGCACCAGTCACTCAGTTTCTTTGTTTCACTTTAGCATTAAACACGACTGGATACTGAATGTACACCAGCACACTCAAGATCTGGAAGTTGCTGAAGGTCTAATGTACCTGTCTAGTCACTTTAAACCATTAAAACCAGCCTGCTGGAACAGGGCGGAGTCCGAATTTGTGATTGGAGGTATTTAGAAATAAAGTAACACAAATGGGTGCAAATAGATTATAATAGGGAATAAACACACCAAACTCTATGCCACAGTAAAGGTCACTGAGATAATGTTTTTACCCTTGTTATCATGTTTGATGTAAACATTAACTGAAGCTCTTGACCTGTATTTAAAATACATTATTTTATACATTGTACTGCTGCTACTCAGGAACTGGTCTACAGGTGTTCCTAATATAGTGGCCAGTGAGTGTGTGTACAGTATATGAACTGAGAAATGGTTGTGATTAGATATATTTGGGACAAATAGCCCACAGCATTCACTTACATATAAGATCGATTATATACGTATAGATAATATACTGTATACTGTCAACATATCCATAAGACTGATTTAGAGGAGCGACAAGAGGCTTTGCGGCTGTTGAGCTAATTTTGCTTTACTGCAGGTGGCTTGGGAAATGCAGCTCTCTACAGGCCCATCTGCCTCTCCAACAGCAGGTGGCTAGCTTCAGCATTTCATATCTCTTGTCCTCTTCCTGTCCCTCCATCACCATGTCTTGCCCCTGTACACAGGAATGTCTTGGACAGGGGGAGCTTAGAGCATTTACATTTCTGTATTACTGACACAAATGTTGTGAGTTATAATCAAATGTACTGTCATATTGACAATATTGAGCCCAATTACGCCCAATTATGCATACTTTAATTGCTTAATATAATTTTAACTAATGAGTTACATAAACAAATAGTAATCACCCCATACAGCTATCATGAATAGGAAATCTAGCTATAGAGACCAAAACTGTTGTTTTTTTTGTACTAGGCTGCAAACATGTTTATTTCTGTTGTAAAGTTGGACATTGTAACATTGAGCTCTATGGGGTTTTGACTCATTTTTGGAGAGAACTCCAAGTGGATTAGGAACAATATGTTTTAGCGCTTCTCCGCTATTCACTTTTCTGAACCTGAGGTTGTGTGCCTGTTTAAACAAGCTAATCAGATTCCCCCCCTATTGTGACCTCATATAAGAAGATACACTTCCCTAGCTTATGGCTAAAAGGGTGTGACCTAGCAGTGGCTCATTGTGGCTCATTTACATAGACACTGAAATGCTGTTTTTCAAGGACGTGTGACACAAAGGACGTTTAAGGCATGAAAATACTGTACGCTTATATGGAGGTCTATTTCAGCTAGAGCACACTATGAGGTATCTAATGGTTTTAAATACAGTAAGAAACGGGACCTTTAGCATCTGACATCCTCATTTCTGTCTCTGTCCTGGATTTTTTCTAATTTACTGTAATGATCTGTTGTGTTACACTGTAACTACATTTGCATTCAGGATGTCTCACCTTGAATGTCACTTTACATAAATGCTCAAATCTTGAATAACAAATGAATTTGAATTTACGAAATCATCAGACTCACTTCCAGCTATCCAATTCCAATGCAAAATTTTGCAATGGGCATAAAGTGTGTGAATGTGTCTGTAGGACTGGTGTCCTATTCACAGTGGCTTATGCCTGGTGTGCCTGGGGCAGGCTCTAGTTCCACCATTACAAGACTTAATGGTTGCTAAAAGTGACTGAGTGAATTTTGGTGAGATAAACTATATTATCCTCAAAGCTGCAGTACGAAATAAATAAAATAATGTGAAAACAATAGACACCAATAAAGCAACCAGCAGCAGGTTGATCATCACGCCTGGTGTGGAATGCCGAGAGGGAGACCCTCAGTAATATGAAGGGTAAAGCCTAACTGTGCCAGTTGGGAGTTAATCTCGCACATGTTTAGCTCTGCAAGAATGTAACTAATGCTCTAATGCTTAGCGAGATTAAGTCATCTATGTGATGCAGATTCCTGAAGAAGTTCCTTGTGAGCGTATTGCAGGCAGATGGATGCTGATGTGTGGTGTTAGCCTTGTTGTCTACAGTACTCTGCTTGTGTGCATGTGGGAACAGCACGGCCTAGTTTTGTCATAACTGATTGCACCTTTTTTCGGATTTCACACCCAGGCTGTGGTTCTACTTGGAGTAGTAGGCTCCGACAGATGCAAAAGTGACCTATAAATGAGGCATAGTACCACCCAAGCATTTCATGCGTAAAGGAGTAGTTTAGTCAGGAGTGGCTGGTGTAAATGTGCTAGAAGGGTTTAACGCCCCTAGGTTTCAAAGATAAAAAAAATCTGATTATTTGCTATTAACACATGTGTAAGTGTACTTATTATGGATTTTTGTAGAACTTACCACATCAGCTCCACATCAGTTCATAGATGTAATAAAGGTGGAGAAGAAGAGAATTGCCAATAGAGATGAATGAGAAGAAGAGTATTCAGTCATTTTACTCTATATTCTTTATCGTAGTAAAAGTTTTTATATTCTAATATGATTTTACTAAGTCTTTTACTAAGTGGCATTGAGCTGCACTGAATATGTGATTTTAAAGACATTTTTGTCATCCCTTCATTACTAAATCAGGTATATTTTACCCCTTAGTTTTCTAGCAATCAGCTGGCTAGTTTTTGTAACACTACAGTACCTACTGTCTTGGTATGGAAGTCTATTTCTTCCCAAAATCTTTGTATACTTGCTTGACATGTTCACAATCACATGTTAAAATTATATTTTTAATTAATCTGTGTATTCTGTTATACTTCAATGCTTAATGCTTCAATGCAAGTCTTTGTGGTTAATCATTTTAATACACAGTTTATTGCTGTCTCGTGATGACATTATCCCGTTTTTGGACACAGAACGGAACATATTTTGAGACAGATTCTTACAGAAGAGATTTTATCTAGCAGACTTCTAGCATAAATCTAAAGAAGCAAATGTTCAGTAGGACTCTGAACACATCTCTGCTGACCAGCATGATAGCCAGATCGAGTTTTCCCGAGCTGTCTAGAACCAGAGGCTGATTAGAGGAGGGACCCACAGCCACAAAAACACTGTTTTTGACAAAGTGTTGGTATTTTTTGGCTGCCTAGTATGTGTAGTTATAGTGCTACACAAGCTAGACAGCTAACCTTTTAACTCTCACTCACTCACTTACTCATCTTCTATACCACTTTATCCTGTATACACGGTAGGGGGTTTGGAGCCTATCCCAGGAGACTTAGGGCACAAGTTGTGGTACACCCTGGATGGGATGCCAATCACACACACACTCATTCACACACTACAGGCAATTTAGGAACACCAATTAACCTAATCATGATGTCTTTAGACTGTGAGAGGAAACCGGAGTACCCAGAGAGAACCCCCCAAGCACGGGGAGAACATGCAAACTCCATGCAGACAGACCCAAGGCGGGAATTGAACACGGACCCTGGAGGTGCAAAAAGACAGTGCTAACCACTACTGCACCATTTAAGAATATACTATCAAATATTTTATTTACATAAAGTCTGTTATTTGCACTTTTCTGAATTTAACTTCTATGCATCTTAATAGCATCTATCTATGACACATATAAACATAAACATATTGACTGCCTAGAGGGCAGCACATGAGAATTTTAGTCTGGTATTCTAATGTGCTGGAGGATGTTCAACGTTTTATCATTTAACCTTGTAAAAGAAGCTTGCACAAACACTCCTATCTGACCCATTTACTTTTCCCCTTGCTTGTGACATTCCCCAACCAATCCCCTAATTTTTACTTAAATAGGCCACATGTCATGCGGATTGTGAATGGACGCCACACTATATTTGGGCTGAATCTTGGCGGTATGTCCGGAGTCCTGCTGGTGTCTTCCCCCAGGCTCATGTGTGCTTTGGAGTTCTCTGTCCTTAAAATGATCAATTATCCTTACAGACCGAGTACTGTTTACCCAGTGTTAGAAAAGCTGGTTTTAAAATCAACTTATCCCTACAAAAACTTCACAAAGTTTAAATTTGCCTTCACTGTACAGTTTGTTACCCAAATCGTGTGTGTGCATAAAAAAGTGCCTCAGGCCACTTGTTTCTTTTTACAGTTTTAATCTATTCTTCTGCTTCATCCATGAGGGTACAAGACCCACCATCTCATGCATGCACACACAAACAAACATTAACAATATTTAAATTGAGACACAGGGAACACCCTCTAACACATAGAGACACAGGGAACACCCTCTAACACAGGGAGACACAGGGAACACCCTCTAACACAGGGAGACACAGGGAACACCCTCTAACACAGGAAAGCCAGCTCACCATTCTGTCACCTAGTGGTTTTGAGTATGTACGTTATGAAGCTAATACTTACTTACTTACTTCGGGTAACACTTAACTTTAGTCAAAGAATAAGCTAACATAGTAATCCAAAGATCTCTATTTAAACCACAACAGACAAATGTTATGTCATCTTCATATTATTTTATATTGAAATTAAACTACAGTAGTGCCGCTACACATTACTGCTTCTTATTATCACCACAATTTCTGAGCATATGAGACAAACTGGTTTTAAAATTCCCTCAGGTTAAATAAACATATAGTGATCCATCTATTAATCTTTGAAGGTTCAGTTTTCATATTCTACTTTCTATTTCTTGGAGTAAGCCATGCTGCACACTCTGTTTATCTCTCTTTTGGTATTTTGGCATATAGCTGTTGTTTCTATGGAAATTACTGCCAGCTTGACCCCTGATTGTCACACTACAGGCAATTTTGGGAGCAACATTTACTCTGCATGTCTTTGGACTGTGGGAGGAAAGCGGAGTACCTCCAAGCACAGGGAGAACATGCAAACTCCATGCACACAGACCCGAGGCGAGAATTGAACCCGCAACCTGGAGGTGCGGAACGACATTGCTAACCACCGCGCCACCATTGTGTATTTTCATCATAGTTAGAAATATCATATTTAGTTACTTATTCAATATGTCGAATTTTGCCTTTCCAGCACACAGCAGGAATAAGTGTGTAAGTAAATATAATCACCGTGTTTTCCAAATGAAAACTATAATACAATAGTAAGATAAGATTAAAAACAATGGGAAAACTGTGGAAATAGGACCAAGGCCGTGTCTATGAATTTGTTTAAAACTAGCTAGCAATATGCTAACACTCGACAGCCAAATTTAAATTACACTAGTATATCCAGCTCATTTGGATTGTCACTTGCTATGGAAACGGATTATTCCATTGCGTAATAGAATAGGGAGGATAACCTGTCACAGTAACTCATTGAAAAGCACAGAAATTATATTAAATAATCCACATGTGGCCGTAACAATGTAAATAATAGCGGAAATTGTATTATATGTCATTATTTAAAATATGTTGCTAGGGTAAATCGGTTGTCATGGTTACGGACGATTGGCAGACCCCATTTTAAGCTGCAAGTTGGAACGGCGAGCACGTGTCCCCGAGCTCGAGCCGTACGCTCTGGGATAAGAGGCGCGCGAGGACTCAGAGTTACTGACGTCAGACGTGTTCTGTTATTTTGAATTGGAGGGTCAAAGATGGCGGAGGCGGAGACCAGGCTGAAGCTTCAGAATCATTCCGGTATAAAACATAAAGGTAACTGTTGCAACTGAAATAAAACACATAGCTGTTTTGGATATAAAGACAGCATGTGTGAAGTTCTGTAGGCGGGCGTGAATTAAAAATAAAACAAAACGTTCGTCATGGGTTTGCACGGATGACACCTGCCAATGCTAAGATGCGGGTAGCGTCAAGCTTATGCTAGCGTTCTCGAATGGGTTAGGCCAATGTTTGTTTTATTTTACTTTATTATTCTATAAGCTGCAATTGTTTTCATTTCGCCTCTTTTTGCAGTTTTATTTTAGAGTAATGGAGGATGAATAAGTCGGAGAAAGCTGTTTAGCTTAGCATAACCACAGGGTTCGGCTGTGCAGTTAGATAGCGGGCAGGATTCCGGGTTAATTAAGAGGCTGTGATTGAAATGTTACCTTCCTTGTGTTGTCAGTGGATGATTTGGCTGTTTTTTTTCCTGAATGTTAGACAGGTGTAATGGACTCTGAGAGCCCACAGCACTGAGATCAACGGTAACGCAGGGTTTGACTTTGAGCATGTCGTGTTTACAGACTGTGGCTTTACTCAGAGAGCTAACTCGCAGCCTGTTTAACTCCATGCACTGGCTGGATGGCAATCACTACTGAGCTGGGGTTTTTTTTTTTTTTTTTTTTTTTTAAAACTGAAA
>JAQMYK010000023.1:12988492-13001741 GCA_030014345.1 Clarias buthupogon | reverse complement strand
TCTATTTCTGTCAGAGTCGCGCAGCGCTGCCCAGTGGGTCGCGCAGGTTTCAATTCAATTTACTTGTATTAATGATCAATTTATTTGTGTGTGATTTGTTTAGTTTTGAGCGTACGCTCTTCATTATCAATAAAGAAAAGCATGAATTAGAACGGGTACATTCCTATTATTTTCCACTAATTTCCTCCCGTTCATTGCGCCACGTCTGTATTCCCCACTAGTGGGGCGTGCCCCACACTTTGAGAACCACTGGTTTAAACTGAATATTTCAGCTGGTCAGCCATGGATCCACAGATTAAATGGTTCCACTAACATGATGTACCTCATGCTCATAACTTTTGTAGGCTAGGTCTTGATTCATTTTGGTGTGACTGTCAGTTGGTCTTTTAAGGATGTGTTAATCTGCAGGGTATCCACAAATCTAATCCGAGTTATCTGGTGCTTTTTAGTCTATTGCAAAAAAAGGTCAAAAGAAGGGATATTTAAAATATTTACTCTGGACTGACTGCTGTAATCTGAAGAAAGGTACAAAAAAATAGAGAACATCAACAAGACCATTAAACCAATACAAACATTTATTAGTAAGTCTGAATTGACTTTTTACATGTTTGCCTTTGCAGTGCCTGCATAGCCTGTCTGTAAAGTGGCCCAGTCCCTCCTCCCAATAGGGAACGAATATTACTTGCCTAGGCAATCCGACTGATGTTGTTTTGCCAAACTTTCCTCTTCTTCAGATTCAGGACTAGGTGGCGATATTGCTATCAATTTGGGATGTTCCCCAACAAAACTTGTATGAAAGCATTCAGCTGGGCATCCTGAGCCCAGTGGAACACAACAGTGCGTTTTGTGCCGGGTTCATTAAGTTATGCATGGCACCCATGCTGAACTACTTTCTTTCCTGACCTCGTGTGTTTTTTTTAAATATCTTTTAAATTATTTTTTTAGATGCAGCATATCGAAGGTATCTAAAAAAAAAAAAAAAAAAAAAAAAAAAAACTACTACTTTGTTGAAAACCATGCTGAGCAAAAATAAATAATACCTTGAAAAATAGCCCTGAAATTACTGAAAAAAAATTAATCTGTAGACTAAGAGGTTTTTAGCTTCCCACATATTCATTTATCAATAAAAACTACCTTGGTATCTCTCCTGCTGATGTGTGGCCAATTTTGCATGCACCCCGACAAACCTTATCAGTGGAGAGCTGGGTCTCCTGCCGTGTTTAAACTTTAGATGCAGAGGATTGGTCAAACCATTTTGAAGTTTGTTTGGGACATGACAGAGTTTCACATTATTTTTTTGCTCTCAGGTTACATTCTCAGCATGTGAGTTAGGGTTAGACCATTAGCCACCGGTGTTGCTAAGACACCCTGGCCAAAAAAAACCTACACACGTGAATAGCCAGATTTCACGCACCCTATGGCCTTAAATACCCCTTCCCGTTTGGCCTAGGAAAACTGATGTATCATGTGCCCCTGGAGAAATTGTAAAGTATGGGCACATGGATGCATCTAGGCTAAACAGAAACTTTATTTTAAATTTGTTCCTCTAGTTACTGCATCTTTGCTATAATTGCTGCGTCATGCTGTTGCAGGAATCAGCCATATGGCTTGGAGGAGATGATGAACCACTGACAGGCTTCACCTGGCGAGGGGGCTGTGAGAGGGAGACCACAGGAATCCTGGCCTGGAGCGAAGTGTTTGTGGTCAAGAAACCAGACGGGACCAAGGTAGCACTCGACACACAACTCCAAACCCTGTTCATTCTTTACAAAGCATTGATGCGCTCAAACGGCCTCTGTATTCATCAAGACTTTGAAATTACAAACCTGTGATCGAGTTTGCAAACAAGAAAAAAAACATGTAACTACAGTAGGTACATTAATGGATAGTCCCCAACCCCCGCCCTTAAACGGCTTTAAAATTTCTGCAACTTTTCTTCCATTGTTGGCCTTAACAGTGACCTTCAGGATAATAGTATTATGGTTATGCCTGATTACAGGACTGCTGATATCTGATGCTAAATAATTTTCTATGCCATAAATCTGGGTTTATTTGATTAAAACTGTTTGCCTTTTGTTAAACAAGTGTAACTTTGGGTTTCTCAATTTGATTCTTGATTTACTTAAATTATTTCTTTTTATGTTTCTGTTTTGCATGTTTGTTTTTATTGTGGAATTAAAAGCAATTATAAGGCAGTCTGGAACAGACATAAATCATTCAGAATGAGAAACTTTATAGACTACCAGTGTAGCTTGAAAACTGCTTTACTGTGATGGTCTTACTGTGCTTACTGTGAAGATATTTTTACACATTCATATTAGATACATGTGCGCATACACCCACCCTATGAAAAGGATATATTCTTGAAGATTCCCAAATTGGGAAGCGAACTCCTAAGCGTTACAGCAACTGTTACAAAGTTGACACTTGTGCTTTGACGAAAGTTTAAAAAAGGCACACACATGGGTGTTGTATGGCCCATTGTATGTAAACACCTGAACCGAGATCTAGAATGACACACAGAGAAATCAGCAATTAGCAGATTCGACGAATAATCTAAACAATTTATCTAACCCTAGGTGTAAAATAACTCATGTGGCCTGCAACTGAAACACCAACTAGACCCCAGTTCTCTTCACTTGGTATCAGTGTCCAACCTCTCTGTTGCTATTGTGGCTAAATTAGATAATTTTTCTTTAAATCTTCAAAATCTAATGGAAAGCTTTCACAGAAGAGTGGATTTTACAACAGCAAAGGTGGACTACATTTCGAATACGAGTTTCAGAAAGGTAAAGCCTAGGCCAGCTACATTTGTTTACTTGCTGGTATGCAGGTTGCTCTATTGCAGCTGCTGTGAGTGGTGGAAGTGCATGTTTATGTAAGCAGGATCTAATTCCAGAAACTTTTGCAGTTCAGTTAGCTAGTGCTTTATACGATGAGTAAAACGGTTGGATTTGAGACAAATGAAAATGTGCATGTGATAAAGCAGTGGTTCTCAACTCTGGGCTTGGCCATTTTAGTGCTTTCTCAGCTCACAGCACACATGATTTAACTTGCCAACTGATTAACAGCCTTTTCTTTATTGAAGTGGGTATGGCAGAGCAGGAGAAAATGTGCAGGGCAGTGATACTACTGCAAAACGTTTGAGAACCACTATATTGAAGTGTGTATATGTCGAGAGAAGAAACTATGGGTTTTCAAATTTTATTAAAACTTCGGTCTAATCCTAATAAACAGCTCGATATCAGATGTGTCTTAGCATACTTGAGCCTCTTTTGCCTTATCCCATATGGCCATGTACGTCTCTGCAGGTGGCTGTGCTTCTCATGGACACGCAGGGAGCCTTCGACAGCCAGTCCACCATCAAAGACTGTGCCACCCTCTTCGCCCTCAGTACCATGACCAGCTCTGTTCAGGTTTACTTTATCTGCTTTCAAGATGGACAGAATATCCTGTCCTAGTCTAGATTATAGTATGCCCATTTTACTAGAGTACATTTTAAATAGTTTGCTTAACCTGCCTTTTAAATGCATGTATAGTTGACCAGATTCATGTTTAATTGTTGTTGTTCCATTTATAGGTTTATAATTTATCTCAGAATGTGCAAGAGGATGATCTTCAACATCTACAGGTAAGTCTTGCTTTTGGTTTTTCAAATTATTTTACCAGCATAGAAATGGGTGGGGGTGGGTGGGGGGTGTTGTGGTTACTGCTTAGATATTAGTGAAGAGGTACATCAGGATATTGATCACTGTTTTCCCTATTATAGCTTTTTACAGAATATGGAAGACTTGCTATGGAGGAAATATACCTAAAACCATTTCAGGTATGTTGTACTGTAAAGTCTACCTAGAACCCATTAATCCTTTTTTGTATTTAATATAGTAAGCCTTTTTTTTTTTTTTTAAACTTGAATATTTTCTTTTGTATCTAGACGTTAATGTTTCTTATAAGAGACTGGAGTTACCCGTATGAACATGCATATGGCCTGGAAGGAGGAAAAGAATTTTTAGAGAAAAGGCTGCAAGTAAGTGGATCATCTGTACCTACTGATCAAACATTAAGTAGCATGTTTGTAATTTTAGAAGTGTGAGCTTTGGAGATGGAGGACTCCATGTTCTTTACTGAAGTACCTTTATGGAGCATGTTTACATTTCAGTCTTGGAACAGGATGATTGGTTCGATAAAAGCATTTCTCACACACTAATGCTAGTGATCAAATGTTCCATCTACTGTGAATATTTGTGAATATGTATAATGGCCCTGAACTGGTCTATTATCTTTGATGTGCTCTTAGGTGAAGCCGAACCAACACGAAGAGCTTCAGGATGTCCGGAAGCACATCCACTCCTGTTTCTCTAACATCAGCTGCTTCCTGTTGCCTCACCCTGGCCTCAGGGTGGCCACAAACCCCCATTTTGACGGCAGGTTGAAAGGTGGGAGTCATCTGCCCTCTAGAGGCTGGATAGTAGTAGTGCTTAAAGAGGAAAGTGACCTTTCTTCTTTAAAAGCTATTTTTTTGGTTTTTATACAGTTTTCTTCAGCTGTTGTATGCGTCTTTTTGCTTGTATTGCTTACTCTGCATTATTATTTGCGTGATCCATTTTTGGAATTGAATTAATTTATTAATAAGTTTATAAATATTTGTCCTCCTCCTCCATCTTCCCACACATACAGACATTGATCCTGATTTTAAAAAGGAGTTGGTGAGTCTCATCCCCCTGCTGTTGGCTCCAGAGAACTTGGTGGAGAAAGAAATCAGTGGTTCTAAAGTCACATGTAGAGATCTTGTACAGTATTTCAAAGTAAGAGCCGCTCCTTATTATGGACTTGATTTATATTGAATAAGAGTTGACTGTCTGTCATAACACTGTTCTTTTACAGGCCTACATGAAAATATATCAAGGAGAAGAGCTGCCACAACCCAAGTTTATGTTACAGGTAATGTTCATAACACTGTCTGATCTGTAACTTAAAAATAAAATTAATAACTTATAACAATTTATCAATTAATTATTATTATTATTATTTTTTTTTTTTAAGGCAACAGCTGAAGCTAACAACCTTGCAGCAGTTTCAGGAGCAAAGGACACTTACATCAAGAGCATGGAACAGGTAAATGAACTGTGAATTGAAATTCAGAAATGAACTGAAAAGAGAATTTTATTGTCTTAAATATTTCACTACAAAATAAGAGCAGGATGATTTCTTAAAAATTCTGTTAAGTGGTTCCACCAGATGCAGTAGCATGTAGAAAGTGTAGTTAATTTAAGTGGGACTGGGATATGTACATGAAATCTCTTCTTTCTCATGTGTATAAATTAATTGGTAAATGTGACACTTGTGCATTTATGGAAGATGTCATAGTTGACGTTATTGTTAAGCAAATTTTCCAATCCAATTCTAATGTATATTTTATGTACCGCATATAACACTATGCAGTGTGTTAATGTATTTTCTCCACATTCGTGTAAGTTGCTCAGCTTAACAGTTTGTATCCTCTGTGTGCTGCAGGTGTGTGGCGGAGCCCAGCCCTACATTTCCCCAGCTGATTTGGAGCGCAGCCACAAGGAGCTGAAGCAGAAATCCATAAGCCAGTTCCGCACCATTAAGAAGATGGGAGGCGAGGAGTTCTGTCAGCGCTACCAGGAGCAGCTGGAGGCCGAGCTGGACGAGGCTTACACCAACTACATCAAATACAATGATGGAAAGAACATTTTCTATGCAGCGCGGACCCCAGCCACACTCTTTGTCCTCATGTTTGCCATGTACGTGGTGTCGCTAGTGACGGGCTTTGTGGGCGTAAACTCTGTGGCAATGCTGTGTAATCTGGTCATGGGCGTGGCTCTGGTGTCCCTGTGCACCTGGGCCTATGTCAAGTACTCAGGGGAGTTCCGTGAGGTGGGCAGCATCATCGACCAGGTGGCAGAAACTCTCTGGGAACAGGTGGGTTATTCTCAACCTGCTAATTCTCTTGGTTGATCTTCTCTTTCTGTGATCTGCCTTTTTTTTGGTCCTCTTTTGGTTTTGGAACCAAATCCTGTATTTACATTAGAAGAAACAATATTCCACAGTGTGTGATTTGTCACCACTGTACACAGTCCAGCTTTCTGAGGTTCTCTTACAGTGTGAAGCTTCACCCTCCCCTTAAATGTTTTATTTTTTTGTAAATCTGTAATGTAAATATAGTTTTCATAGTTGGCTTTATATCATATTTCCACTCAAACTGTACTACCAAGCATAACATTATCTTTACAGCATATCATAAAGCTGTTTTCTTTAACAACAAAAAAGGAAAATAAGTTGTTCTGGGGATTATGCCAGTCTAGAAGTGACCACGTCTACGTTTACATTACCAGCCTGAAGTGACACAAAAAATTTTCTTTTAATTTAAATATTTATTTTAAAAAAATTGGTGTGATAGATCTAATTGTCTCAACGCACAAATCTGAGGTTTCATTTGTGATCTTAGATTGCACATATATCCGATATATTTTCATCTCACTTAAATGAGGGAGAGCAATTGGAATTCATGCAACTTTTTGCCCCTGCATGTGGGTAGGGTGCTCAGTCAGCACTGGCAGCCTGGGGATTTCATAGCAGTGTTAGCAATATCTGCTAGAACAGCTCAAGGCATCTGGCTTCCCTTCCATCTTCTGGAGCTCAACAAACACAGCCGACTAACTGCTCGCCATCCTCCAGAGCAAAACTCCAAGCATATTTTTGCTAAAATCACATCCAGTGTTTGAAATGAATGAGTGGTTGAACAAATATGATGTTTTGACCTTCTGATAATGTCAAGGTCAAAATGCCTGAGCTGCCAGTGATCCAGACTCCATCTGCCCTCTGAACCTGTCTGACTCATCCTGGTGCCCCCCTTCTGGTTGAAAATCTCGTCACATGGATGCCCGCCCCGTGTGTCTCTTTGGAATGCGTCTGGGGACGGTTTCACTCTACCATGAAGGTGGTTCTGGCCCCGACTGATGTTGACGGCTGTTTCTCTGAGGACTTGAACGCTGCAGTTGCTCGATAGTTCAGGACTGGAATTTCCAACGAGTCTACCTGAGTCTCCAATAACTACCTGGACTCCATATTAACATCAATTAACATCAACTGTTCTGCATTCATACTGGTGGCAGGCAGTTCAGCGTATCAATTCCTGCTTTCTGTTTCACCCAAAGGAGGGTGAGTTCCCTGTTGAGTCCGGTTCCTTTCAAGGTTTCTTCCTATTTGCATATCATTGAGTTTTTCCTTGCCACTGTCGCCCTTGGCTTGCTCATTAGGGATTATCTGATCATTCATTCACATTCCATACAAACTTAAATAATTTTTTTTGATTGTGTGAAGCTGCTTTGCAACAATGACAATTGTTAAAAGCGCTATACAAATAAAATTACATGCCACATTATTTTAATTTCTTTTGCAGTCATGAAGGATCACTTCTGACTCTAATGTGAACGTGTCCGTCACATCCATATATCTTTGCTCACATTATTCAATTCAATTTTAACATTAAATTTAAATTAATCAAAGTTGCACAAATTGGTCATTATGCAGTGAAGCCAAAATCCTAATGAGTAGTTGGGGTTTTACTGAAGCTTCGCTCCTGTTTCTATTCAGGTCTTTCCAACAGTGTTTCAACACAGCACAATGACCGCACAGTGTCTCAAGCTTTATAGTAGCTAAATAAAAGACGTCGCGCATTGTCTTTTCTAAAGTTAGCTACTGTAACTTTTGAAAAGTTTAAACTCGACCCTTTGGATAGTCATCATTTGATGTAATATTCGTGAGAATCATTTAAAGGAAAATTTATTCCAATCTGAAGTTGCACTGATTTTATGTACATTTTTGCACTAGTTTATACACTTTGAGCACCATTTCCAAACAGAACCTCAGTGACCTTGGAGTTGTAGGTCTACATGAGGAATATAGTCAAGTTCTACACTAAATGCAGTGTAATATTCCAGTCTTATGCTTTTCATATTTCCTCTTGTTTTTGTTTAATTTGTCTTCATAAAGCCTCCACATGTGGGAGTGCTGTTGGAGATCTCCTCCTCTTTTTATGATCTTTGGAAAGTTGATCTGAGACGATGTTTATGAAAACTCCGAACTCTTAATGTAACCCACTCAAACATAGCTTCTGATAGCAGAGATGTTTCTTGTCTGAGATTTCGAGGCTTTTTTATGCACTGCTTCTTTTCTCTTCTCCTGCTAACTTGTTCCCTTTTCTTTTCACTCTGCTGAACAGAGGACTCCAAGAAAGGTGAGACGTCTGCTGGCAGTGTTTCCCTCTAACGCTTGTAGTTCGTTTGCCATGATCTCTGAGCCCCTAACTAACCTGCGCTCCTTCTTTCAGGTGTTGTGCAAGCTTTTTGAGGTTGCCAGGAACAAAGTGACGCTAAGCACGATCCTGCCAGCTCAACGAAACAGACTGCCCTCAAACAACAACGTGAAGAAGAAAAACTAGTTGCTACATTATCTTTCATAAACTCCTTTCTAGGGCTTGCTCAGCCCTGATGAGCGAGTGGCCTCAGCCACGCCGGGTTGGGTTAAAGAACTAACTGTTATGTGTACTTGGTTCCATATGTTTGTAGAATGCAGGATGGGCAATTTCATCATGATTGAACTGTCCTTCATTTCACCATGCTGACATTGTGTCCACTGGAGGACTGAAATTTTTTTTTTCTTTTTTAATTCATGGTCAATGCTTCTTTATATGATCTTTGTTTAAGATTGTGTTATATTCAATCATTCCCTCAGCCTTTTTTAAAATTAATTTATTTTTTTACTTCTGATCTTTCCATATTTTCATTTCCTTTTGTTTTAATTGTTGATCATTCCCATATAGAATTTTGTAGTTTTTTTTTTTTCTTTCTCCTCCTTTCTTTTCCATTGTTTTGTCTTTTGTTTCTCTCTGCTCAGGTGTTGTAGCCTTTCAGTGATTCAGTTTTTTTTAGGCTGAATTTCCATACTTGCTTAAGTTACAGACAAACTGATGCTGCACCAATCATAGAGCCAAAGTTTACACCATTGTTTTGCTCACACACTGTAGTGTGCGTGCATGTCTTTGAGCACTTGCAACGTTGGCATTAGTGGTTTTGTCACTAGCGGTCACAGGCATTGGCCTTGTGGGTCAGGAAAGGTGTGCCCTCATCAACCTTGCTAATCTGATGGGTAGTTAAACATGCCAGTCTACTCTCCCCAGTGGTGAAATGGCACATTTTATACTGTAACTTTTCCACTGAAACACAAGGCACTCAATAATTACAGTCATTCAAAATGTGATGAAGAAACTTAAAGGAATCAGGCGCGATCTATAGATTTTAATCGCACGTTTTTGTTGGTCAATCTTGTTGTTTAAATAAATACAACACTGCATTTTATTAAAGAGGTATGACGTCTTATGTTCCACAGTATTATAAAGATTGTGAGATCAAATCATAGAGGAAAAGGATGAACTGTACCAGTGACGGTAGCAAAGTGGAATTACTGTACGCCGTTGCTTCTTTAGGCCTGTGTGCTGTCTCCCTGCTGTATAATAGAACAAAGATGCTTTGATGACTCCATCCACAAGGTGACGGCTGACATGTACGCTATCCTGTACAGTTCTGATTTTTTTTTTTTAACTTGTCACAAATAGGGCATGTGTATGGAAAATAGATGTATAAATACAATTTTCTACACTTTTTTTTTTTTTTTGGTAGCTGGTACAGTATCGGTTTCATGGTATGCCGATTGTATGATTAATTTAAAGGAATGCTTTTGTGATTCTGTGTAAATGTCAGAAGGATGCATTATATTTTTCCTTTTATTTATATATTAATTTGCCTTGAGCATCAAGATTGCACTCTTGCAGACCAAGCACTAGAATGTTTATAATTCACTTGTTTTCATGTTTTTTTCCCCCTTCATTTATTTTTCAATACAATATTAAAATGAACCACTGTATATCCAAATGTTGCCAATTCATCTTGTGAATCCGCTCTTACTACACTAGTGTTCAACAGGCAGAATATTCAAAATGTCATCACACTGAGAAGAGGTGGGCAACTTTTTTTTCATGGCTCACCCAGTAGTTTTGTGAATATAAAAATATTGATAAATATTCTACAGTGACTCACACAGCTTTCACTATTTTGTTTAGTTACAACCTGAGGTCCTTATCATGTATCCTGATGTTTCTGTTCATTCTTTCAAAATCTGCCCAGAGTTTTTAAATCCTGACAGATTCTCAATTGAGTTAAAGTCGGGTTTTATTTTTTAATTTTTTTTTTATCAGGTTCTTAGTTTTGAACCACTTGTCTTTAGATTTATTGTCCTATTAGATGGTAGAACCTCAAAGCTTGGAGTTAGGAACAGGATTTTTTTCTAAAATTGCCCTGTATGCTTTCTGTTTCTCAGTACCTGCTGGTGGAAAACCCTCACCTGCCTCACTATGGTGATTGTATTCTCAGGGTTATCAGCCATGTTCAGGTTCCAATAAACATGATGCTTTGTGTCAAGTCCAAAAAGTTCATATTTATCAGATTTTTTTTTCCAGTTTTTTTTTTTTTAAAGCCCAATTTTGCACATGGTCTGAACAAGAGCTATTTAACCAGCTGCTCCCACTTCCATCTCCTTCAGACCTTGGTCTTCAAGTTGTTGTCTGACTAATTGTCTTTACCTGGCAAAACCCTGGGGTTGTGGTATATTCTTTTCATTGATGTAATAATGGATTGCTCTTCTAATCAGAACATTATATTGGTATATAATACTGTAGACTCAGTAATCACCGGAGGTTTACACTCAAAGAATCCTTGCTTAACTCATATGGAAACTTTGAATCTCTTCAATTTCTTTGATCATGGAAACACTAAAATTTGCATTGGTTTGGTTTCAGAAGGCAGTTCTCCAATGTTTGCACATTATTTAATTTTGTAATGTAAGTCTGGGTCTAGTTTCTAAATAATTTTTCATTGAATCAGTGCGCAGTTCAAATCCGTTTTTTGCTTATTAATGAGGACTTTGTTGCATAATTATTCTTGCAAATATAACTCATTAGTCGTAATTGTTTATTCTCAAGTATTAGAGCAATAACCATCTAAAATTAATTTGACTGACCTGGGCACAGACGTTATTGGGTGACTGTAAGATCACAAGTATGACTGGAATATTTTAACATATAACTATCAGCTGTGTGTTCAGATATATTATTCAGGTGTCAAAAGGTCAAGGTTTAAATACCAGCTAATGGCCTAAGCAAAGCTCTGAATAAAATTAATTTGACTGAATAAAGGTAGAAAATGCTACGAGATGTCTGCTTCTAGACTAGGCTGTACTAATTATGGGTTGTTTCATTATGCAAAGAAAACATTTTACTGTTTCTGGAACTGACATTGAAGTGGGAATAAATATGAGGAACTTACAACTTTTTAAAGGGTCAAGCCATGGAATATCTAGAGGATGCAAGCAATGCATGTGAAAGAATACCAAAGAAATTTAGTGATCATGTTTTATGAAAATCAGTGTTCAAAAGCAAAATGCTTTGAGCTGTGACAAATACAGAAAGTGGATTTATTCAATAGCTCTACTGGTGTTGATATTTGTTGTTTTTGCTGTTTTCTTAGGGTGTGGACCAGTGGTCAAGTAGCACTTTAAATCTAAAGAAAGTAAGTGATATTTTTAGAGGCTAAAAAGATTCACTTGTTGCCACAGCAACAATAACATGATGGCAAGGGTGGACATCTGAACGTTCCAGTTCTACCTGCATATTCTTTCTGTTGGTGTGTCATGGCAAAAGATGTCCATGCACATACTGTACTTCCTACATCCCCATCTTATATATTTATTCTACTTAAATAATAATTGAACAATATTCTAAAAACCAGCTTTACTCATTCACACCAGAACTGTTATTAATAGATCGAATTGGTTCATTTAGACCCTCTTCTTAAAAAAAAATCTAATTTAGACCCGAATGAAATAAATTACAGACCGATTTCAAAACTTCCGTTTATATAAAAAATATTAGAAAAGGTAGTATCAGCTCAAATATGCACATTCTTGCATGAAAACAATATCCTTGAAGAATTTCAGTCAGGTTTCAGGCCCCATCATAGTACAGAAACTGCACTAATTAAAATAGCAAATTACTTGTTTTTAGCTTTGGACCAAGGCTGCATCTCAATGCTAGTCTTACTTGATCTTAGTGCTGCATTCGACACAATAAATCATAATATTCTCATAGATCGCTTGCAAAGTCACATAGCTATTCAGGGACAGGCATTAAAATGGTTTAGATCATACCGGTCTGATCGATACCATTTTGTAGATCTAAATGGAGAACTGTCTTGTGTAATGCCAGTGAAATATGGGGTCCCACATGGATCAGTTTTAGGACCTCTGCTGTTCTCAATATACATGCTTCCCTTGGGTAACATCATGAGAAGACATGGGATTAGTTTCCATTGTTATGCTGATGATACCCAATTATATATCTCAACTAAACCAGATGAAATACCCAAGTTGTCTAAGACTGAGTGTGTCCAGGACATAAAAGATTGGATGACCAATAACTTCCTTTTACTAAATTCAGATAAGGCAGAGATATTACTTATTAGCCCCAAAACCAGTACACAACAGCTTTCACAATTCAGCCTGCGTTTAGAAGGATGTACTGCTACTACCAGCTCGACAGTGAAAGACCTGGGCGTAATATTAGACAGTAACTTGTCCTTCATATCTCCAATATCACAAAAACCAGCCTTTTTCCACCTTAGAAATATTGCCAAGCTTAGAAACATTTTATCCACATCTGATGCCGATACGCTGGTTAATGCATTCATGACCTCCAGACTGGACTACTTTAATGCATTACTAGGTGGTTGTCCTGCATCCTCAGTAGACAAGCTACAGTTGGTCCAAAATGCAGCCGCCAGGGTTCTCACCAGATCAAGAAATGATCATATAACCCCAATATTATCATCCCTGCACTGGCTACCTGTTCAGTTTAGAATTAATTACAAACTAGCATTTCTTACATACAAGGCTCTAAATGGTTTAGCTCCCCTGTATCTAGCCAGTCTTCTGACACGTAACAATCTACCACACTCCTTAAGATAGCAAAGCTCTGGACGTTTCCAGAATATCAAAATCTACAAAAGGGGGTAGAGCATTCTCATATTTAGCTCCTAAGCTTTGGAATAGCCTTCCAGACAGTGTTCGGGGCTCAGACACAGTCTACCAGTTTAAAAGTAGACTCAAGACGCAT
>JAQMYK010000023.1:12943716-12961114 GCA_030014345.1 Clarias buthupogon | reverse complement strand
AACACACACACACACACACACACACACACACACACACACACACACACACACAGACACACACACACACACACCACTACCATTAGAGAAGCAAGCCTCACAAACTGCTGTCTACCAAGGCGAATCTCACAGCATGTGTGTGTTGGTGGTCTGGTCTGGTTTAGGCCATGGTTTTTGTCGAAGTGCTCATTTGCCACTTGTACACCTACAAGAGGTTTTCGTCAGCTGCTCAAAAAGTACTTCGAAAAAAAAGGAAGTTTGAAAAGTTTCAGTGGAAGTCGATTCTTTTTGAAATGCTTTCATCTAGCTAAGGCTTTTATATGAAGTAGCAATTGGGGGAAGGTTCAATGGCAGAATGGTAGACACATCAAACCACGGACTGGCTGAGTCATAACTCATTTCTTTAGTTGCTAATCTGTGGAGTTGCTAATCGGGAGGAGAGGTGACAGCATTACCCTATAACATTAAACTGATTCTTAAACACCGTGTTTGCACAAGACTGGGAAAAATATGAAAATTACACTCCCCTAATATTAAAGGAGTCAGTTAAGATCACAGGTACTTTTCTGAGCATGTGTATAAAGACTTGTATACTGTACAACACACACTACTTTCTCCCTGTCAGTTTTAATAGCTAGTTAGTAGCTAATCTTAGACAAACAAAACAGCTACATTTGCTGTTATTATTTAGCGGCACGGTGGCTTAGTGGTTAACACTGTTGCCTTGCACCTCCAGTTTCTGGGCTCGATTCCTGTGTAGGGTTTGTGTGCATGGACTTTGCATGTTCTCCCCGTGCTTGGTGGTACTCCAATTTCCTCCCACAGTTCAATGACATGCAGATTAGACTAATTGGCGTTTCTAAATTGCCCATAGTGTGTAAATGTGCATGTGAATGTTGACCGGAGGTCCTCAAAAAATGGGAATAAATACAATGGTCACCACTGGCCTCCACAGTCCCTAGTTGGACTACTGATGGATCAAGATGGATGGATGGATGTATCCTTGTTCTACCTCAACATCAACTAAATGCCAGTAACTAGACGCTTGAAGTTTCAAATACCAGAGGGAAAGAGAGCCATTGGTGGTCTTCCTAGATTGGATAAAGATTTATTTGTAAGTCACTTTGGGTAAAACTATTAATATACCCTATGAATATTTAGGCAGAACAGGATAATGACAATCTACCGCTAAAACATGCCAGTAGATGGAGTGGTACAGGCAGATAGGTACAGTAGTTAAATGACTTTGATTGTCATTAATGATGTAACCGACCATAGTTGATCAATGAGCCATGGTTTTGCACATGCACAAATGGTATTTTCACTTGCCCAAAGTCACCCTCACGCCGCTGCCAGGTGTGCCAGATCACACTGACAAAGTTCCATCTAGGCAGTGGATTCATACTGTAGATTCATTATCAATGCACATTCTTTGTTTCAGTACAATTAGCCTAATTTTTAATTATCCTTTTAAGTACATTTTCCAGTACAATATGAAAAAAAGTTGACCAAAATCTGGCAAAGCTCCCCACTCCACTTTGCACATCATGACAAAACAGCCAATACGATTGAACTCATTTGCAGTATCTAAATGGTTTTCAAAGGGTTCTTCCTATTAAGAACAGCAAATGTCCATATAATTAAAAATTAATTTAATTTAATTAAGAATTTAATATTTTATTTTATTTGAAGATTTTATTTAAACATTCAACATCTTGGATGTTGTTTTCATTAAAGACAATGGCTACAAGTTCCTTGGTTTAAGTATTCTTTAGGTTCTACAAATAATAAATTTATGTTTGGCTCCTGTTTTTTCCACTGATTCAAAAAAATTAACCAACTCAAACCTGTGATATAATCGGAAACGTGAATTTTGTGATCAGTTGCATCCCTAGTGCTCATGGACGCTTATGCTCTGCAGGTGGATTCCTGCTGTGCACACAGGGATAGCCAGGGATAGCCCCAGGATCATCTGTGACCCTGAGCAAAGCAGACTAAATCTTACACTCAAGATTATAGCTGTTTCCACTGTATCATATTAAGGTGCTTTTTTCTAATTTTAAAGAGCAAAAATGCATTTTGTGAGATTCAAGGAGTGAAGTTCAGCACTCATTTACTAGTAGCTAAATCACTCATAAACAACATAAACAGTATTGCTTCTTTCTAACTAGTTATATTTAATTAATTTCTGTCCAAATACTGATATCACTATTTCATCAATTTATTCGATTTCATCAAATAATGCTCTATTAATTTCTCTACAAATATGTCCGGACAGTCACAAAAGACTTACATTATACACTTACATACGCACAAAGGTCATTCAGCACACACCACTATATTTATAACCTACACACAAAAAAATGAAATTGCAGGAAAAAGGGTCTGGATTCAAAATAATTATGGTTGCTTTTAATATATGTAACGTCTCCCAAAATGTGGCTTGTGGTGGAAAGAAAAAAACAAACTCTATCCATCTTAATACTTATAAGTCGGAAAGCATTCAAGAATGACCCAGACTGACCGATTCAAATTAGGCGTCAAAATCCCACTTCTACCACCAGTGGCAGCCCAGAGGAATTCATGCTGCCATACATCCTTCTAACCTGCGAAAGCTTGTCTAGGGAACACATGTTCTTTCTGCAAAATATAGCATACTGTAGTTTGTTTTTTCAGACTTTTCAGTCTTCAGTTTTCAGTAATAACTGCGAAAAGACGGCTTTTGAACAGCAAAGCATTACTTTATTTAGCCAGCCAGCTATGAAAACGCAATGTACTGGACCACAAGGTCAACAGTATCAATCTTCAATATTTAGCAAAAGAGATTTCCTGAACCATTGGACATTTGAAATGGCTACGTAAACACCATCTAAAATGCGAGAAATGGCTTTTCTTCTGTTAAACACAAAACCTTTCTTTGACCGAAATGACGAAAAGAGAGAGCTGAGGCTTAAACGGCCACATGGGCGAGGTCCTGTGCTGACACAGCCAAATCGAACACGGCTATTAAAACACAGTCAGAGACACTGCCACAGGATTCCACCTTATAATTACTGGAGTTTGAGCACTGCGTCCTAGCCTGAGAGGACAGCAATTCGGAGCTCGAAGTTGAGGCGTGACACGAAGCCGGAAGCCTGAACCGCAAAGAGGGTGAACCTCAGAGAATGGACATCAGACTGCTGTTCAAAACCAACAAAAATTACAGCACGTACGCTATCTACAAAGATATTAACTGAGACAAAGTTTCAATTATTAAATGTTGGTTTTGTACAAACTGCTGTTTTCCCTTTTTTTGTTTTTTTAATTCATGTTGTAGCTTTTAATGATAGCATACACCTGCCCATACAGAGTTTCAGGGTCTTAACATAATAAGAAGTACATGGACATGAAATATATATTCTGTAGCTTACTTAGAAAGTTAAAATCATATCATAATCATATAGTCTAAAAGCTGCACAAATCGGCCATCACAAATCAGCCATCTAAGGCTGGTTCTATAGAATTCATTTGCAGAAGCTTATGCACTGCATTTGGTTTAATGCATATGTTGAGAAAATCTAAACAGCACATCAAACGGTGTGCATAAACTAAAAATAAAACCCTTTCAAAAGATATGTTTAAATATGCAATTCTGTCACAGTAGAATCTTGTCTTAAAATCTAATTAAAATGTGCTAAATTTATCAAATGTCATGGTATGTAAGGTCCAGTAATTATATATTCCAGTCACGTAAAACAGACACTATCATCTCGCTCCAACTGTACAAGAGTTTTGGAGGGAGCTACAAACATATAAACAAATCCCCAAGGCCAAACAGGCTACACTTCCCACAAGGCTTGTCTTCCCACAACGACCACAACTGAAAGAAAGTGATATGAGTTACACAGAGATTGGATTTTAGATGTTTGGAAAATTTGTTTACAGCAAACGGGCTTACTATAGATACATTGGTATTGAGAAATTGTCTTAATGGTAAAGGACAGGATGGGATAATGTTCTTACCTAGTTACCAGAAGGTTCTGAGGTCTAATCTCAGGACTACTACAAAGCCACTGCAGGATCCATGAGCATGACTCTTAACACATAACTGCTTCAGCAATAGCTGATCCTGCACTCTGGGCCATTATACGTTTCCATAAAAATTACTTAAGGGACTTTGAAATCTTTTAATTCTAACCGATGCAGTAAGTCAAAAAGATGAAATTAGTAACCTTCATCAAGCAAAGAAAATGAGGAGATTGCTGCCATTATTGGAACTGTATTAAGAACTAAAATCTGGAAGTATTGTGCTGAATCCACTATTGGATAAAGGCTTTAATTTGCAAGGGAGCATAAATATAGAAAAAAGTCATGTGGTCTGATGATTCCAGATTGATGGGGATTGATAATTAAATCAGTCAGGTCAATGCTCAGCAAGGTTACAGTATGTGGCAGTAAAATGTCCAGGTTATCCCATCAATGGATTTTTTTCTTCTTCCCTGATGACATGGCTATATTGCATGACAAAGCCAAGATTCATTAAGCTCAACTGTGTAAGTGGTTCTGGAGCATGAGGAATCATTTTCACACATGAATTGGTCACCACAGAAACCTGACCTGCAGCCCACTAAACGTCTTTGGGATTTTCTGGAGTAGACTTCAAAGTCTACTGATTCTCTAATCATCAATAAATATCTCTGCCAAAATTGATGCAACCTTAGAAAGCAGTAAATTTTTTGGTGTTTCATAAGGTTGTCACAATAATGCCATGGAGAATACGTGCCATAATCAAAGCTCAAGACTAAGTGGAATGTAATATTATTATTATTATTATTATTATTATTATTATTATTATTATTATTATTATTATTATTATTATTATTAGGCCAGGTACTGTAATAATATTAATTGATAAGATTTTTGGCCATTTAAGATTAAAGTGAGAAATTAACTATATTAATATTTGAATTCAGTTAGATACTTTGAAGTGGATGCTCAAACCTCTACCTTAATATTCCGCTGATGATTATTATCTAAATTCCCCTACAAAAGATCTTCTTTGCACAATGTATTGGCAATGTAGTGCTAAAACTGTGACCCCTCAAAGAGTCACAGTTTTATGCTATAATCCAGACTTTAATTTAGTGGTTACATTCAATGCCATTTTTGTTTCAGGTTCACAAAACAAGGTATTTTTGGACAGAAATGAACATGCACTTTCTCTGGGCATAATCACGGGTTATAACAGAAGTACTTCTGTTCAGCACTCTACTTCTTTTCCATGTGGGACTCATGAATGGTTACTAAGATATTACATAATGAGTGTGTTTATATATTATTATAAAAATATTATTATCCAATTTTGGCAGTTAGCAGAGTATTCAATTATTCAAGTCATATTAACATTGTGTTGTAATATCATATCAAATTAAAGCTGTTATCAGACTACTTTGAAATAACACCTGCATTTTTGCCTAATAATCAGTGAAAAAACATTATTTGGTTGCTTATGTGTTTACATTATTAAATTGCTTAAGTATATGAAACTTATAGTATATGCACTATACACTAGATAGGTGATACATGTCAAAATAAAATCAACATGTTCTGGATTGCATGATCCATAGTAACCGGGCCACTTTTGTCCACTGCTCCACGGGCCTGTCCTCATCATGGATCGGGAGGCTATGCAAACCCACACACAACAAGCTCTGATGCTCATAGCCAGTATTAAATTTGTGCTAAGTAGTTCCTGTGGGGTTGGACCACATGTACTAGCCTTCACGCACTGCCTATGCACATCAGTGAGCCTTGTGCACTCATGACCATGTTGCTGGTTCACCAGATTTTCTGCCTTCGAGGTACTAACCACAACATAACAAGAACATCTCATAAAACCTGCCTATGGCTACCTGTTCTCTGGTGGATAATGTAGGAAATTTTCTCAACAATAAGCATAGATAATGCCCCTTACAATATATGTTGAAGGCTTAAACATTTATCTGTTCAGTTTTACTTGCTACCGCAAGACATTAAATTGACTGGGATGTTAATAAAGAAAAAAAATAGAATGAGAAACTTTTTTCTTTAAACAGAAAACTACAATTTTCATTGTAGGTTTGTTTAAATAGCTCCTACTGTAATACACAATGTGGGCTGAATCTATGTGAGTGGGTGTGGGTGTGAATCTCCTTTCGGCCTTTTTCAACCACTTGCTATCACAACACAACAGATCGGGTCTAACCCAAACGTCGCTCCTAATTACAGGCCGTCTTTGGTCTTTAAAGAAAACTGTTTATTTTACTCTGACACAATGTATTTTCTTCATCACAACATTTACATGAGATGAAACATGTGTAATCATACTCCCTCATCTGTCCCAGTGTGGGTTTAACCTAGGATGCGATTTCGCCATTCGTGAACACTTATCACAATATTTTGACCAAAACAACTTCGGGGGGACAATCATCACACACCCCGTCTCATAACACTGGTTGAATTTCCTCTGTCAGCTGTTTGATGTGTAGATTGTGATGGCAACAGCCTTTAGATTAACGCACTTGCAATCAGTGGGTGGGGACATAACTTTGTTAAACACTCAAGATGTGGCTCATGAGATCATGTGCAGGTGGAACGATATACATGGCCAAGTAGATGGGGACCAACAGATGTCATGGCGGTGTGACCTCAAATCGAGTGGGGAAGGAGTAAGATTGCATAGTGACTCTAAGCATTGATATTCAGCTTGTTTAAGGTGAGGTTTTTCCTTTAAGCAATTGCTTGTTTCTTAAATACTCAGCATCTTAACTAGTATTACTTTGTGCTTGGATCATAAAAGCTGTTTTGATATAGTGTGTTATAAATAAATAAATATACTGTATTAATTACAAGAGAGTAAATCAGAGCCGGACAGATTAAGAAAAGGAAAGTGAGAAATAATTAAATCCTGAGACTCAATCAGCACGCAACCTTTTCCATAACATTGACTACATTTCCTCCAATGTTGATGATGTCGAAAAAACACCGACGTAATCAGTGGAAAGAGCCCTTAGAACATGCTTCCACTAAATACCACTGAATGCATATGGACATGACATAATTTGTGGAAGGAAAAAAAAAAACATTCCTAATCAATTGAGTCAGGGCATGATTTGGTAAACACTTTAGGCATGAGCCACCTGAAAATTACACAGTAACGAAATAAATAAACAAAATAAATAAATATGAAATCATATATAAATAAACAAACAAACAAGCAAACAAATCACCCTAAAATGGCATAATGTACATTGTAATTCCTGTACAATGTCTAACTGGCAAATGGAGTGTTGACTTGACTTCAAAAGTCAGGAAGGGAGGAAGGAGAAAACAACGGTTCAAGAAATGGAAAAGTACATTAGCTAGTGGTGATTTTTCAGCACGTAGCCCGTCTAATTTAGGGGGTTTGGAGTGCAGGGTATAACTTCCAGAAAAAGGATCTGTGGTAAAGTATAAAGACAGAGAGAAGCTGAGTTTTCCGTGGCTGCTAAGTCTATTTATGGCAGTCGCAGGCAGATGGTGTGGATGATTTAGTGGGCTGCTCAAGGCTTTCCAGTTAAAGGAAAAATAGAGTAAAGGATGAATAACTGACATGAGTCTAAAATGGCTATAGTTTGGGCGAACAACTATTAATCATGTCTGATATATGCAAAGAAAATATATTTAGGTGAGCGATGCACTTCACTCGATAAAGATGGAAAAGAAGCAGATTGTGTTTATGCACAGAGTTGGGGAAATGTTTGGGGAAAAGTTTGCAGAAATTTGACCAGCCACAAAGCACACAATTGTATACAGCATATCTTTTTACAGTATCTTCTTCTTTGTCTTTCCGCTAGTCCCTTTCAGGGGTCGCCACAGCTAACTTCATGTCCTCTCTCACTGCATCCATAAATCTCCTCTTTGGTCTTCCTCTAGACCTCCTGCCTGGCAGTTCCAACCTCAGCATCCTTCTAACAATATGCTCACAATCTCTCCTCTGGACATCCCCTATCCCCTCAATCTGGCCTCTCTGACTTTATCTCCAAAACATCTAACATGGGTTGTCCCTCTGATAAAATCATTCTTCATCCTATCCATCCTTGTCACTCCTAAAGAGAACCTCAACATCTTCAGCTCTGCTATCTGCAACTCTGCCTCCTGTCTTTTCTTCAGTGAAACTGTCTCTAAGCCGTAGAGCATCGCTGGTCTCACCACTGTCTTGAACACTTTTCCTTTCACTCTCGCTGATACTCTTTTGTCACATAACACACCTGACACTTTTCTTCACCCATTCCAACCTGCCTGTACCCGCCTCTTCACCTCCTTTCCACACTCTCCATTGCTCTGGACATATCTTTGTACAGTATACTGTCACATTAAGATCTATCTCCACTGGAACTAAGAGGCCCAAACTACCATGGCAATGCATGTTCACAAAGTGAAGTCTATGAAGAGATGTTCAAACTAAAAGAATTTGAATGAGTTGCACAAAGCCCTGGATTTCAACCCCCACTGTGGTAGATGGACAAATCCACACAACCGTGCTCCAAAATCTAGTGGAAAGCCTTCCAAGATGTGTGGATATAATATTAACTATAAAAGAGGACTAAATATGAAATGAGATATTGACAATGTACATGTTGATGTGCACATACTCATACTCATACATACTGTATACATGAGCCACCCCTCATTTCTTCATTTTTAATTTCATTTAATTTAATTATGTAGGGCTGCAAATTGCATAAAGATACAAATCAGTTGTTTATGTAACAACCTCAGCAGCAACCTCATTTCCCCTTTTGTCTGTTCTAACCACTCAGAATTCAGTATCACCAGTATACTAATCATAAATATGTAATTTATGCACCTTTTACTCCCTGGTTCACAACTCAAGTTAGATGTTTTTTTTTAATGATGAAATGATCCATAGGTCACGGTAAGGCTTAACAAATAAAAAGAAATTACTAAAACCACTGAAACCACTCAGGTAACAGGACTAGAGCCAAAAACTTGCCAAAAATCAAAGCCAAAAAAGTCCTTCAGGAGCCCTGGTGACCTATTCTTCAAGACTATTTAAAAAATATAAGAAATGAGGGTGACTAACTTAGAAGGGCCAATAATCCAGTTGTTGTATTAAATTACTAGAAATTTGATGCATGATAACTGTATATATTAAGTAACATAATACCCATCCTGCAAAAGAGGTATAAAAATTAAAAGAAAAAGGTGGTGGGCACTCAACTTACCTGTACAAGCGCTCATCATGTTGCTCTGCTTTGGGATATCCCAGCATCCCACAAACCACCCTGCTGCTGCTCAGATCCCAGCCAAGGTTACACACGTGTCTCCATCTCCCAGCATGCTTCACTTCAAGCACCCCTTCTGTTACCATGGCAGCACCCCGAGTGCCAGGCAAAACCGGGCGGAGTCGAACCTCTTCCAAACTGCCTCTTCCTACACTCTGCGGAAAGAGGAATGCAGATTACATCCTGACATTGTGTTCTCAAAACACATTGCAACTTTCATCTTCAGTGTGCCGGAAAAGATTTGAACCAATAAGAAAGCAAATGCAATAAATGTTTGGGTTCAACAGAATTCTAATCACAATGAAAAACGTCAGAGCTTCTAGTTAAATAATTGTTTTGCATGCCAAGATCTAACAGATTGTAAACAGTAATTAAAATCAATTGAAGGATTTCTTACAGATAACTTTGCCACTAGACTGTGTAGTAAGACATAAATACTGTATGATATACAAACAAACTAAATCAGTCAAAAGTTAAGAGACCATGTGTTTGGGCCATGATAACCCCAAAATAGTTTTTTTTATTTTTTATGTTGCATTGCTGTGTACTGTAATGTGCTTGGAGTTGTACCCATAGGAATAATGTACAATTGTTCATAGTATTAAGTGTAAATAGTATTAAGTGCAGAAACTTTTACATCCCTGTAAGTAAACAAATCAAAGTCACATTATCACAGCACAAAAAATAACTGTTAAGGATCAGTGCGGTTAAATACAGAGTTTGTCATACCTGTTCCACTGTGTTTGTAAAATCAGTGTTCATTCTGTTGTCATATTCTACATAGGGATCTGACTGTTCAGACCTGGTCAGTGGACCTGATTGTAAATTTCCGGCTCTCCCGGCGCCAGATGACTGGGCCGCTGTTCTTGATTGACTGTCCTGATTGCGTCTGTATGATGCCCCACTGCGTAGGTAATTGGGCAGCTCATGGCCTTGTGGCACAGAGTTTTCTTGCCTCCTTGAGGCTACTTGTTCATAGCCATTCCTGCGCAATTGGATCTGATGGCCTTGCAGTTGTGGTGAGGAGGCTGGGGAACCACGGGCTGGGTTTCTGTTCAAGGCAATCTCATGCCCTCGTCTGCTAGATGTGCTCTCTGGTGAGCGAGGTTCCGGGACTGAAGGCTGTGTGGATTCACTGTAGCGGGGTACATGGCCCTGGCGTGGGCCGTTTTGGCTACACACAACCCCCAGGTCCTCAGCATGGCTGCAGTCATTTACACCCCAGCCATTAGAGCGACAGTCAGCGAGTGATGACTCTGTGCCTTTGCATGCCACATTGTCCAACCAAATTGGACCTTGAATGTAAATAAAGACACAAGAAAAGAAAGTTCAACTCATAAGTTTTTATGAAAGGGAAGGAAAAACACATTTAACCTAAAATGCCTAAATTGTTGGCCTTACCGAGTGGTTCCTGATGAATAGGAAAACATACTGTATGCACACATAAACACACACACATATACACACACCCAAGCTAAATATGAACAAATGAGGGGTGGCTCAAGAATTTTGCACAGTACTATACACCTCTGAATCGTCAAGTCATGGACTCCATATGGACAAGGCATGGAGTGGCACCAAGACATTAGTAGCAGCAGATCTTTAAGTCCTGTAAGTAATAAGGTCGAGCAGTCAATAATCAGGCATGTTAGTCCAGCACATCCTATAGATGCTCAATCAGATTGAGATCTGGGGGATTTGGAGGCCAAGTCAACTCTTTGTCATGTTCCTACTGTAAATGATTTTGCGGTGTGGCAGGGTGCATTGTCCTGCTGAAAGAGGTCACTTCCATTAGGGAATATTTGGTCTACAACTATTTATGGTATATGTTACATGTCAAAGTAATATCCACATATATGTCAGATCCCAGGGTTTTTCAGCAGAGCATCACACTGACTTTGCCGGCATGCCTTCTTCCCATAGTGCATCCCAGAGTCACCTATTGACTAGATATGTGAGGCACATACACCCAGCCATCCACCTGATGTAAAAGAAAACATGATCCATTAAGCCACCTTCTTTCATTGCCCCATGGTCCAGTTCTGACATTCAAATGCCCATTGTGGGCACTCTCTAGTCTGCGGCTACGCAGCCCCATACACAGCAAGCTGTGATGCACTGTGGGTTCTGACACCTTCCTATCATAGCCAGAAAGAAGTTTGTCAGCAAATTGTACTACAGTAGCTCTACTTTGGGAGTTGCCCAAACAGGCTAGCCGTTGCTTCCCAAGTGGATTAATGAGCCACCAGTTCACCGGTTGTCATTTCTTGGGCTACTTTTGGTAGGTACTAAGCAATGTATCTAGAAACACCCCAGAAGACCTGCTGTTTTGGAAATGCCCTAACCCATCTTGCTAGCCATCACAGTGTAGCCTTTCTTATGCTCGCACATTTCCCTGCTTTGAGCACATTAACTTTGAGAACTGACTGCTCGCTTGCTGCCTAATAAATCCCACCCCATGACATATATAAATCAATATAATAATAAATATAAATATAATCAACGTTACTCACTTCACCTGTGCTTGCAATGTTACACACACATACACACACAACACCAGTTTGGACACACCTTCTAATTCCATGATATTCATAACGGCTCTAATCTGGGTGCTGTTTGTTAATTGGTTTCAGATTTCAGAGGCTGGTAACTCTACAGTAAGTGATCTTCTCCTCTGCACCAGAGGTAAGTTTTGATCTTGCTTTCCAGGGATGGTCTTTATGAGAGCCAGTTTCATCATGGTGCTTGATGGGTTTTGCAAATGCAATTGTGGTGTGGTGTGTTTATGTGGTGTGTTTATGTTCATCTAACACATTAATGACTAAATGTTTAATGCTAAGATAGAAAAGATGTTATATTGCCTAAACTTAAATCAAGTTACATTGAACTAATGGCCAATGCAGCCGGTCTTACCTTGACCCTGTCCAAATTTGGCACTGTGTGCCCACGTTAAACCTTGTCTATAACCGAGTTCCCGGCAGACCACATTAGCCAGGTTGATATCCACCTCGTCGTCACACACCGAGCCCCATGCACCGTTATAAAATACCTCCACACGGCCTTCGTGCGCTCCTGACCCGCCTGCCAGACGCACCTGGAACCCTGGTGGCACTCCATGACCAAGCGGCAAGAGAACGCATAGTGCAAAGGCTAAGGTCAACAAGGTCTCCATCTGAAATCCAGAAAGCATGATTGGAGGTTAATAATACAAAATGCACTCATTCATGAGTGAATGACAGGAAAACTGCTTACACACTTTAATCAGCTGAGCCGGTGTATATACCCCCTTTAGGCAAGTAGACATCACTCATAAGTAATCATTTTAGGTTAGTGTTTAGGGTTGAGCTTATGTTTAATGTTAGGTTAGGTTTAGGATTTGGGTTTTAAGATAAGGGTCAGTAAAAGTCTAAAGTTAAGGCTTTCATTTGCATGGATTATTCTATTTTTTGTCATGTTTGGAAACCTTTCCATGCAAGTGTTCTATGCTGACCTTCATCTTTACCTCTAAGGAATCACCTACAGAAGATCAATGCAGGTAAAGATAAAGAAGTGTGATAGAAGACTTAGAATTTCTTTTATACACAGAGTTCAGTGCTCGGTAGATGTTATGATGGCAGTCCAGATCTACTGCACACTCCCACAAAACCATAAAACACTCACAGTGCATTTTCCAGTGACTGACTTATAATTAGCAATCCAAATATTTCTCTACTCTTTCAGAAAAACTCCCAAGGGTGAGAATCAGACTACAGCATTAGAGCTGTGGCAAAACAACCATGAAATTAAACAGAGATCAGCGAGGGAGAGGGAGAGAGAGCGAGAGAGAGCAGAGGGAGTAAAAGTTTTTGTAGAAAACTGTTAGGGGTAGTAAAAGTGGAACCCCTTTCATAAAAAACAAACCAGCTATTTAAAAAATGAGCTATTTGAGTCAGTATGAGACAGCTTAATATTCATCATTGCCAAAATCAGGACTGCAGCTGGTGTGCCACAGGTTGATGTATTTTTAACCCAGTGGCACATTTGGTTTTAATCAACACAGTATGCCAACAAGTGCCAACTAACTGAGAGCTAGGAAATTACAAAAACAGTGTGTGACAAGTGCATGGGATGGGAAAACGTGAGAGAGAAATAAGAAGAATAGCAAATGAGGAAGAGAAAGACAGGTGAAGGGGGAGAAAAAATGAGATGAGATCTACTCACCTGTTGGAAGCGGCTCCTGTGAGGAAGCACCAGAGCTTTTTCACAGCGAGTCTGACTGAGAAGAACAGAGGCTGCGTGAGGGTTTTGGGATCTGGTTTTCTCTCCCTCTAGCTTTCTCACTCCCTCCCTCTATTCTTGTTCCCTCCTTCCCTTTCCATCTATTTCCCCACCTCATGCTTTTTTTTAATTTCTTTTGCTTTGTCTTTGCAATTATTATATATGATTCCAGAAATGAATTAAAATAAATGTTATTTTTAGGGTATAAACACTTGTAATGTCACTGGGCATGTCTCTTGCACCTTTAGAAGACCTTACTAGTGTATTTGTCTTTGGAAAGTAACTTTTTGGACCTTATGAATATTTAGACTATTCAGGGTATGAATACATTTTTACTTTTGGGGCCCCTTTTTTTTTTTTTTCCAGAAAATGTAATGTGGGAAAACTGTTTGTTGACCAAAATTACTAGCATATCTGGTGTAAAACAGTCGGCTCAGGCAGCACCTGTCTGATACACAGTATATCTAAAACACAATTAGCCGTGTTTCTTATTTCGCTTCAAAAGCAACCATGCTTTACAATAATCAGTACTACACATATAATTTAGGAACAAATCATAAACCAACCACATCAAAATTCTAATTAAACAATGCAGTTACCATAGCAGTACAGAAAAACACTACTAGAGTGAAAACACAGTGGAAACACAGATTGAAGAAAATGGGTTTTAAAGCATGAGCATTAAAGGCAAATTGTTGGATTATTCTTGAAAATGGAATTCCAAAGTAGCTATAATGGTAATAACATGCAATCCATGCAAAGCTCAGATTTAGGTTTAGATGACTTTAACATAGTGTTACTTAAAGTGGGGTCCCAGGAATCTGTAACACATTTATTTATTTATTTTATTTTTATTTATTTATTTATTTATTATTATGTCATTTACATATTTACTAACAATGTTAGATTTAATCCAAACCCCCTATCTGTTTGGGGGAAATTTTCTAATAACATGACAATACACATTTAAATAATGTTTATTGAATATACTTTGTTTCCGCTATTGTCAAGTGACAGGTTTTTTGCTGCTTAAACGTTTGAGAAACCTCCTGATGCATGGTTTTACAACGAACTTTAAAGGTTTATGCCAAATTGAAAAGCCAAAAAGGTTTCTGGTTCTAGACTTAACCTTTTTTCCAAGAGCGTTGTCTTTAAAGGAACAATTAGTCATTTTTAAAGTGCTCTGTTGCCGGTGAGGTAAATTGTGAGTTGCAATGGAAACAGTGACAAGTCTCCACTTTTCCCAGCCAACCCCATCCACTTTGCATGCTCTATGAGTTTGTATGCCTTATAAAGTAAATGGGCAGAGCAGAGAAGAATTGTTCCTAATCTCTAGGTTGGAAAGATAAGCAAAAGCCTAAACATGGAAACTAATTACATTCATATTGTGAATCACAATGTTTTTGTGTTTCCTTATTATCAAATTATTATTATTATTATTATTATTATTATTATTATTATTATTATTATTATATGAAAACACTTTAAACACTTTAAACAATTACAAACTCTACCTACGGTACAATTGTGTACAGGTACATTTTCTCCAAGTGTGCTCTTAAAGGGAGCTCTGCTGTGCCAACATTTTCTACCTTAAAAGTTTGCACCTGTGTGTAAGAACTGCATTTTTATTGTGGTAAATTGTTGCAGCCATTAAAAAAAAGAAATACATTTACTCCCAGGGATCAAAGAAAAGACATTGTAATATAGAAAGAAGACTAAATGCTGATGTACTGTAGTGCAGGAATACATGTTTTTTTCCACTAATTGAGCAAAAGCAAGCTGCAAAGTAGTTGTAGAAATCAGTTGCAGGTGTAGAGAGGGGGACATGACACACAGGTGAGAATTTCTTCATGTTGGCAAATATAGACCATGATATGCCAAGATATTTGTCTGTTTTTTGTGAAGTGCCCAGACACCCAGATTAGGTGTATAGTCAAGTGAGTCATGTCTAAATGTTTTCTTTTCTGAGCTTCTATCTTCACACCTCTGTAATTTTGACCATAGTTTACGCTAGTGTCATGTTCTATAACAGTGTTATTTCTAAGTCCTAAAATGACCCTAAAAACAACCCCAGTGATCTGCTGACCAACACCACATGACTGTAGATTTGTGAAAGCAAACTTGAGTGTTTGTGCATCTGTCTAAAAAATCTGTCTCTTTCTTCCTCGCTCGTTCTTTCTTTCTTTTTCTATAATTACACAGTAGTGGTGCTGGCTCGAACCCGCACCAACAATTAGTGGTGTCATGAAATAAGTGCTTGATGTGCTCTTCAGCAATAAGCAAACTGCCTGTTTCATTTTGTGTTGCACAGCACATCCCCCCCTGAGCGACCTCTCTCCTCAGTGCCATTATAGCCTTTTCTTAACCATGTCATGACTGCACAAATGTGTTTTACAGTTTTTTTTTACACTATTTTTACGAGCATGTGTTTTTAAGACCAGTTTAGCCACATCACCAGAAGTTTACTTGTATTCTTTGGGAATAATCTGGACTACTGTCATTATTTAGGAATGAGTGACATCATCTTCTCAAATACATTTCATTTGCCTTTTATATGTGTCAATATTCCATTTAGGTTTAAAGGGAGTTTGGGAACCTATTAATCCCCAATACCTAGGAATACTAAAATGCTAAAATAAAAAAGTATTTCATGTAAATTATTAATTCACAGCTATGCTTAAAAAAAAAAAAAAAGATAATCTTAATGCAAAAAAAAAAAAAAAAAAAAGCTTAATCACAGAACAGAGGCTGACCTGCTCTGTGTGCTGTTTTTGTCTCCATCTAGTGGCAACTATTAGTCTGTTTTAGTCTGTTCACATCATTTTTTATCCATCCATTCATTATCTATACCACTTATCCTAGGTAGGGTTCCATTGGGTCTGAAGCCTATCCCAAGGAACTCAGGACACAAGATGGAACACAATGAATGTTGTGAAGAAACCCATCTCATTGCACAAACACACACTCACACACCCAATTTGGAAAATACCAAGCAGCCCATTGCATGTCTTTGGACAGTGGGAGGAAACTGGAGTACCCGGATGAAGCCCACCAGGTGTGAGAAGAACATGAGGGATATTCGAAGTTGGGTTAAAATTGAGGAAGTTTCAAGATGAGCAGAGCAGTAGCCTCTCAGAAAGTAGTGTCAAGCTCTCTCAGTGTTTACTCATAGTTTCCTCCAACTGGCTAAAATGCTGGTAAGTTGCTTGTCTACTCTAAGGCTGTTTTACGCTGCAGGCAACTGGATATCTGGGTATTTGCTTGTGTCCTGTAATGGACTAGTAACTCATCAAGCATGTATCTCTGCTTTTTGCCCAGTGTTTCTAGGACAGGATCGGGATCCATCATGGTCCTTTTTCATACTCCTTTCACCCAGAAACAGCTAGACTCCCTATAATTTATAATTAAACAATTACATCCCAATGCTAAACCATTTAACAGACCATTTTTCTCATAGACAGCAATAATTCTTCTGTTCATATTTTGGAAAAGTTTCATTTGGAATGGAACTTTATTACATTAAATGAATCTGCACTACTCTTAGCTCCACCCCTACATCATGGCCTGGCTGACACATTAATGGTAATTGTTTTTAGCATGGTACTTGTACTTGGCAATGTGTACTTGGCAGCGGAAACAGCGACAAAATCAAGGTTAAATTACTGAATTTAGCCACACTCTCCAGTGGAAAGCATTCTGTAAAAAAAAAAAAAGGAGCCGTCTAGCACCCCATCAAAAATGAAAGCTTACAGTAAAGGGTTGAAAAAGTGTAGAACATTCATTCAGGAGACTAGAACTCATAATCATTCAAAATGCCTTAAAGAGCTCTGAGTGTA